>JAYMSZ010000243.1:0-23430 GCA_036897665.1 Pelargonium citronellum
GTTTTACATTTTGGTAGTGAATTGGAAATGATGGTTAAAAACTCCATTTCTGTGGGCTATTGCTATATAGTGAAACCCAACATGTTTTAGTAGAAATTGAATATGATGGTTGAGTTTTGTGATGTTTCGGATAAAGGGCAGTGTTTCAGTTGAATGCTTTCATGTGGGTTTGATTTTAGGAATTAATTATTTAAGTTGAACTAGCGAAGACTAGTATTCTCTTGAGCTACTGAAGGTTTAATCTACCTTTGAAGGTAAAATAAGAAATGGGTTCTCATTAAAAATGCATCCGAAAAAGAACCATTTTAATGATATTACTACTGATAGTATTATACTAATGCCATTCTCTCTGTTAAAGAAAAAACCTTAATATTTTTGGTGGGTTATTGCTTATCACTAAATCCCAATTGTGTGTTTTACATTTTGGTAGTGAATTGGAAATGATGGTTAAAAACTCCATTTCTGTGGGCTATTGCTATATAGTGAAACCCGATTCGTTTTAGATTATGATGGTTGAGTTCTGTGATGTTTTGGATAAAGGGTAGTGTTGCAGTCACCTAAATGATTGATTTGAATGCTTTCATGTGGGTTTCGTTTTAGGAACTAATTGCTTAAGTTGAATTAGACAATTAGTAAAGACTGGCGACCTCTAGAGCTACTGAAGGTTTAATCTGCCTTTGAAGCTGAAATAAGAAGTGGATTTTCATTAAAAGAACCATTTAATGATATTACTACTGATAGTATTATACTAATGCCTAGAAGCAATAAGGATGACAGTGGATTGTTTGAATGTTTAGGTGTTTGAGATGCTCAGAGAGCAGCCCTTTTATCAGCCAAAAGAAGGGACATATATGAAACTCCTTGTTCTGCTTGGCAGATGTGGCCAACCCCAACGTGCCCATCGCCTTTTTGACATGATGGTTGAAGAAGGATGTGAACCTACTGCTGCACTTTACACCGCCTTACTTGGGGCTTATTGTCGGAGCAATCTCATTGACGATGCATTCTCGATTCTTAACCAAATGAAGAGCCTCCCTCGGTGCCAGCCTGATGTCTACTCATACAGTATCTTGATTAAAGCATGTATTGATGCTTCTCATTTCGATTTGGTTGCTTCCCTGTATGAAGAAATGGATGTAAGGTCAATTACTCCAAACACAGTCACCCAAAACATAGTGTTAAGCGGATATGGGAGGGCAGAGAAATATGACCAGATGGAGAAGGTGTTATCAGGGATGTTGGAGAGCAGGTCATCCAAACCTGATGTTTGGACAATGAACACTATCCTCAGTGTGTTTGGTAACAAAGGTCATATTGAGATGATGGAGAAATGGTATGAGAAGTTTCGTAATTTTGGAATTGAACCAGAAACACGTACTTTCAATATCTTGATCGGTGCTTATGGAAAGAAACGAATGTATGATAAAATGTCATCTGTGATGGAGTACATGCGTAAACTTGAATTTCCATGGACAACGTCAACTTACAATAATGTGATTGAGGCTTTTGCCGATGTTGGGGATGCAAAACAGATGGAGTACACATTTGACCAGATGCGTGAGGAGCGTATGAAAGCAGATACAAAGACATTCTGTTGCCTTATTAGGGGATATGCAAATGCAGGGCTCTTCCACAAGGTGATTAGCAGTGTTCAGTTAGCTGGGAAGTTTGAGATACCCGAGAATACTTCATTTTTTAATGCAGTTATATCTGCATGTGCAAAGGCTGGTGATTTGTTGGAGATGGAGAGAGTTTATAAACGAATGAAAGATAAGCAGTGTCCACCAGACTCCACAACGTACTCTATTATGGTGGAGGCATATAGAAAGGAAGGCATGAATGACAAGATCTACTATTTGGAGCTGGATAAGGAGATGATTGCTGATGGTCCTAATAATGATGAACCAATTGGAATGGAGTTAGTTGTTTGAGAAGAGAACAACTGCTTATCTGTTAAATGCCTGCTTCTGCAACTGATCATTATTCTCTTTTTAGTGTGACAATGTGGTCTATTGGTGGAATTACCATTTATGATTTTCAACATTTAAAGCTTTTGCTTTGAAGGATTGCTGCAGATGTTCGTGTCCTCAATCCTGCCCGCGTATCTCGTGTAAAGTTCTGTAACATTCCATGAGTCATCTCTGAAATTTATAGGACAACATTCTGATACAATAGTTGGTTGTACATAGTTGATGTACTTATAGAGGTTCTTTTCATTCAAGTTTTGAATTATTGTAGGCTATGGTAACATGTTAGTTTTATTATTATCTTTCTTTATCTTACATGTACGACGATTCCTTTATGGTTTATTGTTTAGTTGGTGGCAGTTGCTAAAATCTTTATGTGTATTTCTATTTAGAAGGAAACTTATCCAAGATCTCTTAAATGCCATTTCATTTTTTCTACTTATGTTTGTTGAAGCAATATAATGTCTGATCATTTAGTATGTGTTTGGCTGACAACTTAATATGGAGAAGTTGAAGCCCCTTGGAGCCTTTGGACCCCCAAAATAGAAGCTACAAGTTGAATTTCTTTTTAACTCTGGGCAATTGTGTAAAGCTGTTGTGGGCATTTTAACCTTAAATATATGCTTCTCTGCTTAAAGGTCTCTCTCTCTCTCTCTCTCTCTCTCACTTCATTTTTTTTTCTTGTGAAATTCACTTTTGTGAACTACTTTAAGAAATGTCTGAGATATTTTATTTGGTGCTATATAGGTCCTTGGCAATCCTTCCTCATCTGTGGGTCTCTCGGGCAAACCATGAGAACCACAAACTCGGGGAGATCTTAATCTGGTTTCACTAACTGCTTATCGCTCTGTTTTGAGTCAAATGCCAATCTTTGCTGCTCTGTGGTATGGTAATGTGTCTTTGTACGTGATCGTATGCCACTTCTTAGATTGCGAATCCCATTGCATTGTAGTATTCACTTACGTTCTTATGCTATGATCATGTGGCATATTATTTGTATCTGAAACTTATTTAGCCTTAAATAATAAGTGTCATGAGAAATGCCAGGAGATAGTTGCACATGCAGCTACTGACCAACATTTATACCATCAAGCATGATTTTTTTTTTCTCGGAGTCAGTCATGAGGTCCATTGGGTGGTCAGTTTAGGAACTACCTATCAATCTACCATTTTGTTTTAACGATCCGACTCAATTCATTTTGATTGCAGAAACTCACCTCCCTTTAGTTTCATGTTGGCCTATCAGTTTGTTATATAATAGAAACCGAAAATAAGAAGCAAGAAAAAGGGAATAAAAATTATTTCCATGAATTCACACCCAGATTTGTTTCAGATTTAGGCATTGGGTATATTATAACTCTTGGCTAATTAGGACTTGATTGTTAATTTATGGGATTATCTGGTATCTTTAGTTACAAGTTTCTGAATTAAATCAATATAAAACAACAGAAGACAATTCCATAACCATATATAACCAGCTTTTGGAAAGTCAATGCCTTGCCTGATTATAAAATTTAATTCCCTTAAACAATACTAGTTGGCCATAATCTAATACTTCTGTCTGTTCTTGAGTTGGACCAATCACCTCATTCTTGGGATATTTTTTTATTATTTTTTTTTCTGCTTCTTAGTTACTTGAGTTTTTCGTTATTTGAATGATATTGCACTTCAAACTAAAAGCTCTACAAGTTTGGTTAATGGCGATTATTAGCAAGGCGGACAAACTATATATAAAAAAACTCAGAAAACACCTATTCTTGGTTAAGCTGTTTCAGTATGAGAGAGAGAGAGTAAAAAATCTAGCTACGAAGTATGAACCATGGTCCAGCCTGAGGCAGTCACTCTTTTATGTAAAGTAGTTTGTATTCTTTTTTTATTAATACATGTATATGTACAAGAACAAGATCAGTTTATATATATATATATATATATGGCGTAAGATGAATGAAACATGCCACTTTGAATTGTTTAATGTACATGTATTCAACGATTCATTTACTTGTCTCAACATAACTAAATGACGTATTGAATTACCTCATTCATGATAGCCACTGGATGCCCAGTCTTTATCATCTGCATTACCATATATACCACTCTCTTTTCTTCTTGATCTTTACAAATTTGTAATTCTTTAGTTCATCCAATAATGGCTCAGCTGCTGGCTGGACCAGATGAGATAGAATCAGTGCGTATTGAGTTGGCCGAGCTTGGAAGAAGCATAAGATCCTCATTCAGAAGTCATGCGTCGAGTTTCAGGGCTCTGAATTTTGCAGATTATAGTGATGGTGAAAATGAATACGAGTTACAGTGGGATGCAGTTCAGAGATTACCCACTATGGATCGAATCACTACAGCTTTGTTTGATGAAAAGCATGTTGACGATGGAAATGGAGACGTTAAAGTGAAACGAGTCACAAACGTTGGCAAACTGGGACCTCAAGAACGGCATATGTTCATAGAGAAGCTCATCAAACATATTGAGAATGATAACCTTCGTTTGTTGCAGAAACTGCGAAAAAGAATTGACAAGTAATTTCTATATTCTTTCATGAGATATGCATATATAAGTATCCATATAAATTACATTAACACTTATGCGTAGACATAATTCAACAGAAACATGAGTTTTGTCATCATTGTCAATGTTTCTTACATGTGCATATATGTTTGTTGATAGGCAAATAGTTCCTTTTTCATTCAGTAATTAAACACCAAATTTTAAATACAGTTACAACATGCATTTGGTTGCATATGGACATATCATTTCCTCTAAAGGCTACTATTTTTAATACAGCATTGTGATAACATGCTAGAAACATTCCTTTATCACTTTCATGGTCTGAGAAGCGTTCGTATATTACAAGTGTTCACAATTATTTATGCTTTCATGATCATGACAGCATATCGTTTATTGTGCACCAACACCAAGTAATAATAAACAGTTTCATTTCTGTTCTGTAGAGTTGGTGTAAAGTTGCCTACAGTGGAAGTAAGATGTAAAAATCTTTGTGTCCAAGCAGAGTGTGAAGTAGTTCATGGCAAATCTCTCCCTACCTTATGGAACAGTACAAAAAGCATGTTTTCTGTGAGTGCCTATGATTTAATTCTAGGGATAATTAACTGACTACTGAATTCTCAGTTTCTGTTGGTTGTGTACTATATTGAAGCTTACATGTTTGCTACAGGGTTTTTGCCGGCTGACAGGTTCAAAACAAGAAGCAAAGATAAGCATCCTCAATGATGTCAGCAGCATCATCAAGCCAGGAAGGTATGGTTTTCAATTATTCAGTTAGTCAAGAAACAGTTGGCATACATGAATCCTCAGTTTTGTCATTTGTGTATTATGTCTTCTAATTTTTGTTACAGGGTAGTAAGTTTGAGGTTCCACTGTAAATGAAAGGTTCACTCTCCAATTAGTTCTCTAACATGAGCTTGTCATATTGCAGGATGACTTTATTGCTTGGTCCTCCAGGTTGTGGCAAAACCACGTTTTTGTTGGCATTATCTGGGAAACTAAGCCATTCTCTTAAGGTAACTTGACAACTTAACTTCTTTAGTCGTACACGTGAAATATTTCATTCAAGCATGGCTGATTCAACATATAATAGAACCCCCCCAAAAAAGTTGTGGCATTTTTCTGAGACTGTGAGCTAAGGGAGTTGTTTCGGAAATTGTCAACTTATTAGTAGACTCGAGTCCAGAAGCTGGAAAAGGTAAATTGTTCATGTAATTCTAAGGTTTGTAAATTGCTGCTTAAGATACTTCTTGAAGCTTTAGAACTCTTGAAAAGCTATTACTATTAGCAGTAGTGCAGTAAAATACTATAATTACGACCCTACTGCCTCAAACTGACATATAATCAAAGTTCATAATCAGTTAATGATGAACAGTCTTATACCATATCTAATTTCTTGTAACCTTCCTTTTGGTCCATTTCTTACAGCAATTTTTTATATAAATAAATTTTAAAGTTTTTAACTCATATATACATTTCCATAACTCCTCTACTTTTCAATTTTAACTTTTATTTTTGTTTGATTTCTGTAGGTTGCAGGAGAAATATCTTACAATGGATGTGGAATAGAAGAGTTCGTTCCGCAGAAAACCTCAGCTTATGTAAGCCAACATGATTTGCACATTCCAGAGATGACAGTAAGGGAAACACTTGATTTTTCTGCACGCTGTCAAGGAGTTGGAAGCCGAGCTGGTAAGCCCTCCTTTGATTGAACAGCGTGATTTTATCTGAGCTTCACAACTAA
The DNA here is from genome assembly GCA_036897665.1 of Pelargonium citronellum. Taxonomy (NCBI): domain Eukaryota; kingdom Viridiplantae; phylum Streptophyta; class Magnoliopsida; order Geraniales; family Geraniaceae; genus Pelargonium; species Pelargonium citronellum. Next base: position 6,227 of record JAYMSZ010000243.1, read on the forward strand.
TCGCCATCTCAAGTTGATATTAATGACTAGTTATGTGTTTGTTCTTCTCGACAAAAGAGATTATGATGGAAGTAAGTAGAAGAGAAAAGCAGGCAGGGATAGTCCCAGACCCTGATGTAGATGCTTACATGAAGGTGACCATTTATCGTTCTTGAAATTCTTTCTATCTTCATAAGGTTCCTTAATATGTTTAACAAATAGGCTATGCATAAGAAGAATGAACATACTTTGTTCATTCTTTAATGCATTGTGAATAGCAAGTGCATATTTTTTTGTTGCTTTGATAGCCATGGTTTGATATGATTATTCCAACATGTAGCCAATTAATTATTCATTTAACCTTCCAATGCTAAATTTTTTGTCAGTCATCCATAGTTAGGGCCATGTCTTCTGTAAGTTGTCACGCTCAGATCAAGCATCCAACTGTTCTGCATTCTACTTTTCCTTACATTTCTCTGCTTGTTTGACTGGCACAACTAAGGTTTTAAGTGTATCATTTTAACAGGCAATATCAGTACAAGGACTGCAGAGTAACCTTCGGACTGACTATATTCTGAAGGTTGTATTGCTTCTTAATAAGTTCTCCTTAGAAAAATATTGTTATTTATGTAGTATTTTTAGTAACTATTCCTTCCTTCCAGATCCTTGGACTTGATATCTGTTCCGACACAATGGTTGGGGATGCCATGAGACGAGGTGTTTCAGGTGGCCAGAAGAAGCGGTTGACTACAGGTATTATAAATAAAGAAATTTTGTAGATGCTGACGTTTGGCCATTTGTCCCAAGTTGCTCTTTGGTGAAAGTTTCAGTGATGAAACTGTGGTGAATTTCAATCTCAAGAGGTTGACTTGAATGGTCATTAGTGTTTTAAAACATATTCCCTGGTTGTGGTATTCAGGAGAGATGATTGTAGGACCAACGAAAGCCCTTTTCATGGATGAAATATCAAATGGCTTAGACAGTTCCACCACTTATCAGATTGTTTCCTGCCTTCAGCATTTGGTGCATATCACAGATGCTACGGCACTTATTTCACTCCTCCAGCCTGCACCTGAGACCTTTTCTCTTTTCGATGACATTATGTTGATGGCTGAAGGGAAAATCGTGTATCAAGGACCACGCTCTGATATTCTCAACTTCTTCGAGGACTGTGGATTTAGATGTCCACAAAGGAAAGGAGCTGCTGACTTCCTTCAGGAGGTGGTTTCATATGTTTTATAATTCCTTGTCATTGATGGTCAAATGATTGACATAACTATATATATTTTCCAGGTAATCTCTAGAAAAGATCAGGCGCAGTTTTGGTACCACACCAAACAGCCTTACAGTTATGTTTCTGTCGACCAGTTCATTAAGAAATTCAAGGAATGCCATCTTGGCCAAAAGCTGGATGCAGAGCTCTCAAAGCCATTTGATGATTCTCACAGCCATAAGGATGCACTGTCTTTTGAAAAATACTCGTTAACGAAATGGGAGCTGCTTAAAGCCTGCTCAATGAGGGAGTTTCTTTTGATGAAGAGAAATTCCTTTATATATGTATTTAAGTCGACACAGGTAGCTTCAGTCCCTCCTGTTTGCATTGCTTCAAAATTCAAATTCGGCTGTTAAAGCAATGATCAACAGTTTATTTTCATTAATGCTCTCTTATTGGATGCATTTTTCATGTGTGTGCTCTTCCTTATTGCAGCTTGTCATCATTGCCACAATCGCCATGACTGTTTTCCTAAGAACTCAAATGGCTGTTGATGTCACCCATGCCAATTATTATATGGGTTCTTTGTTCTATTCACTTCTCATACTTCTTGTTGATGGGTTTCCTGAACTATCCATGACTGTCTCGCGGATTGCAGTTTTCTACAAACAGAGGGAGTTGTGCTTTTATCCAGCTTGGGCCTATGCAATCCCAGCCACTATCCTCAAACTTCCACTTTCACTTTTGGAAGCTTTCTTGTGGACAGTTCTTACTTACTACGTCATTGGTTACAGTCCTGAGATTGGAAGGTGAGCACCAAATGAACATATTTGTGTCCCAACTCTTAGCCTTTTATATTGAGAGTCACTAGGATAAATTTAATTGGTTATTTAACTTGTAAATGAACATATTATGATGTGTTTAAATTTTGGTATATATCATTATCACAGTTATTGTAATCTTTTATCTGTTTATTGTGTTCGTTAGGTTCTTCTGCCACTTTCTTCTACTATTTGCTACGCACCTTACATCAATCTCCATGTTTCGTTTTATTGCCTCGGCTTGCCAAACTGTGGTTGCTTCTATGACAGTTGGGAGTCTGGCTATATTATCTGTTCTCTTATTTGGTGGCTTTGTCATTCCTAAATGTAAGGTTCTCATGGCTCTTCTTGCATTCATATCTTTACAAAATCCTCACATGATTGCTTATTTATTAGCCTTTCTTGCTGCAGCTTCTATGCCTTCTTGGTTGGAGTGGGCATTTTGGATATCTCCATTGACATATGGGGAGATAGGGTTATCGCTAAATGAATTCCTAGCTCCTCGTTGGGATAAAGTGGTACGTAACATTTCCAATATACATTAGTGTTTGCTAAACTTGGGTTCCTTGAGTGGAATATACTGCATTGCTAGAGAGCCTTCAACTACAATTCTCTTACCCTTAATAGGTGGGTTCGTCGACCACAACTATTGGGCAACAGACATTGGAAAGTCGCGGCTTAAACTTCCATGGATACTTTTATTGGATATCAGTTGCTGCATTGTTCGGGTTCACTTTACTTTTTAACATTGGTTTCACCTTGGCTCTCACTTTCTTGAAACGTACGTATATCCGCCTTTCTGTTACTTAATAGGCCTATTTAAGAAAACAAAGAAAAGATTGTTCATACAGCTTTTACTGTAATACACTTGCAGCTCCAGGAAAGTCTCGCGCTATTATTTCTTACGAGAAGTTGTCTCAAATAGATGGAGAGAAAGATAGCAGAAATGGTTTGAACATTGTAAGGAAAGCTTCTTCTGTTGTAGAATCTAAAAATGGTGAGTGCACATATCAAGACTCAAGTTATAATTCTTTGCAGATTTTCTAAAATACGCGAGTACTTGGTTTTGTAGGAAACATGGTTTTACCTTTCGAGCCCTTAACTATGACATTTCGGGATGTGCAATACTATGTTGACACCCCCTTGGTAATTACACTAAATCTGCTTCTACATAAAATCCAAAAGTGACTGATATCGGTTGAGATTGATTCATTGCAATCTTTCTGTTGCTATCAGGAAATGAGAAAGCGAGGTTTTGCCCCGAAGAAGCTCCAGCTTCTTTGTGATATCACAGGTTCATTCAGGCCTGGTGTTCTGACAGCACTGATGGGTGTTAGTGGAGCTGGTAAAACAACTCTGATGGATGTTCTTGCTGGAAGGAAAACCGGCGGGACTATTGAAGGTGAAATTAGAATTGGTGGATACCCGAAGGTTCAAGATACATTTGCTAGGATATCGGGTTATTGTGAACAATTTGACATACATTCACCACTAATAACTGTTGAGGAATCAGTAGTCTATTCTGCTTGGCTGCGACTCCCTTCTGACATTGGTTCTACTACGAGAACTGTAAGCTAATAGTTCAATTTTACATATCTTGTATCGGGATCTCTGAGATTCATGAAATTCACCGTCTTTCTGCAGGAGTTTGTGAATGAAGTTCTTGAAACTATTGAGCTAGGTGGGATTAAAGATTGTTTAGTAGGCATACCAGGTGTTAGTGGTTTGTCAACGGAGCAACGAAAACGGGTGACAATAGCTGTAGAACTTGTTGCTAATCCATCTATAATATTCATGGATGAGCCTACGTCGGGTTTAGATGCAAGGGCAGCTGCAGTCGTCATGAGAGCAGTGAAGAATGTTGTTCAAACTGGTCGGACAGTAGTTTGCACTATCCATCAGCCTAGCATCGACATCTTTGAGGCGTTTGATGAGGTACGTGTGTAATGTAACACTTAACACACAACCCCATATGGACTCAAAAACATGAAACTGTACTTTGTCTTCATTTTTGTTTGTAGTATTTACATCAGGATACATGCATACAACACTGCTTGAAATATCTTCATATCATAACCATACTAGTAACCATATAATTTTGATATTTTTTTTCTCCAACTGGATGCAGTTGATTCTAATGAAAGCTGGAGGGCGCATAATTTATTCCGGGCCACTGGGTTATCATGCAAGTAGAGTGATCGAGTATTTTGAGGTTAGATTGTTGCGACTTTTATTTCAGAATCAATGTTTATTCAGTTTTATTTATTTATCCTCATCTGTTTCTATATATTTATAACAAAAACAAAACGCTGATTCTCTCTATATTTATGTCTCTCTGCAATAGAGCATTCCTGGGGTGGTCAAGATTAGAGATAATTACAATCCAGCAACATGGATGCTAGAGGTCACTTCAAAATCTGCAGAAACTGATCTTGGCATCGATTTTGCACAAATATACAAAGCATCTACTTTGTTTGGGTAAGTAAAACAACCATTGTTTATAGTCAAAACTAAATGAAGAGCATGCATATAGGCGTAAAAATATATTTGAGTCTTGAGATCCTGAAAAGAAATTGAACACTAGAAGAGGTTTTACGAGTATTTGACCTTTGATCCTGGTGCTGCGCGCAGAGAGAACAAGCATTTGGTCAAGCAGTTGAGCTCAGCACATCCGGGCTCAAAGGACTTGTATTTCCCTACCCGTTTTCCTCAGAATGGTTGGGAGCAGTTCAAAGCATGCTTGTGGAAACAGCATTTGTCCTACTGGAGAAGTCCTTCGTACAATTTAACACGCATCGTTTATATGTGTGCCTCATCATTGCTGCTCGGTTTGCTGTTCTGGAAGCAAGGCAAAAAAATGTCAGTCAATACATACATTATGCATATATGCAATCCAAGAAATTAAAGATTTTGTCATAGTTTCTTGTTCTTTTTCTGTCATTTAACTTCTTTCTCGCTTTATTGCGTGCAGAGATACACAGCAGGACTTGTTCACCATACTTGGTTCAATGTTCTGCGCAATAATCTTGTTTGGCATAAACAATTGCTCGACTGTTCTACCATTCGTGTCAACAGAGCGCTCTGTCTTGTACCGGGAAAGATTTGCTGGAATGTACTCTTCGTGGGCCTATTCACTTGCACAGGCAATTGATTCTTAACTGATACTCCTTCCGTCTTAGGATGAGTGTAACGTTTTTCTTGAATTTTTGTTCCAAAATGAGTCTCTTTCCTTTCTTAGTAAGTTAATTATACATGAATTAGGAATAGTATCCTTATAACAAGTTAGTTAATATCTTCACTCATTTTGGGACATAGGGAGTGTATATTTTTTGCGTGTATACATATGATCAAGTTTTAAACATGAATTTATCTCCACAGGTGCTCGTCGAGGTCCCCTACTTGTTCACTCAGGCGGTTCTTTACGTGATCATCACATACCCTATGATCGGGTACGAATTGTCAACCTACAAGATATTCTGGTCATTCTACAGCATGTTTACTGCACTGCTATACTTCAATTACCTTGGAATGCTGTTGGTTGCATTAACACCAAACGTTCAAGTGGCTTCCATTTTGGCCTCTTCGTTCTACACAATGCTGAATCTGTTTTCCGGGTTTATTATACCAAAACCAGTAAGCTTCTCGCGATCTAAAGTTCATTGGTTTTGTATGTTTGCTTCGACATTTAGTGATTGTTTTGATTCGTGCAGCGAATTCCGAAATGGTGGGTTTGGCTATATTATGTGAGTCCAACATCTTGGACACTAAATGGTATGCTGACTTCACAATATGGAGATTTGGAGAGTAAAAAAATATCAGTTTTTGGGGAAGAAACCAAAACAGTTGCTGTTTTCTTAGAGGACTACTTTGGGTTTCATCACAGCTTTTTACCAGTTGTTGCTCTTCTTCTTTTTATGTTTCCTCTCATTTTTGCTTCTCTTTTTGTTTTCTGTATTGAAAAATTCAACTTCCAGAGGAGGTAGCTTTAGTAACAAGCTTTGTTTTTTTATATTTTATTTATCAAAATAATGGGTTGCTGATAGATTTATGTTCAACAAGTTAGTTTTGGCGCTATAAATTTGAATTGTTAACACTTCCGTGCATGTGTCGCGACGTTTAGTAACCGTGTTTAACTGTCGAACACAAACAAAACATGTTTATGAACACATACGAGGCCCATCACATTGGTGGAGGGATAGAGCATCAAGGCACTTTGGGCAAATTAATGAGAGAGCTTCTATATTTTTCTATGGTTACAAGTTAAAAGGGGAGTATAAAATTAACGATAAGATCATACGTCACATCAGCTTATATGAAAAAAGACACATGCATGATGACATATGAACCAATCTATTTTTTTTCCTCTCCTCATATTTCATACGTTGCAGGAGACTATAAATAAGTGCAATATTTGGCTTAAGGAACGATTTGAAACCTAAGTGAAATGCTAGGGCTTTAGAGTTTGAAACGATGGAGGTAGATTTTCTTGAAACAATCGATAAGCTCGGAACGAATATGTTTATTCAAAACGTGAAATATTTATTTAATAAATTTAATATTTTTTTATGAAATCTAAAATTATATAAAACATTTAGACATAATATAATTAATTGAATAATTCTCAATCTGAAACACATAAACTGCAACGCGAGAATGTGATTTTGCTGGAAAAAATATGTTAGTGTTCAGCAATATCTTTTTACGACGAGAACAAGATTTCCCTATTAGAATCGACAGCATTCCACGTTCTAGAAACGTACTTATATAGTAGCAATTTCTGGTAACATAGTCTGAAACAAAACTTCCCTAAAATCCATTTCTTATACATTTTAGGAAGTAAAGAACTTGTGTGTGTATTATTTTAAGAAAAAATTCATACCCTCAAACTGTCATTTCTTATACATTGTATCATCCCTCTCACCTTCTTTGAAAGTTGAGTTTCTGCACAGAAAATGCAAAAAGAGAAGCGACTAAGACCGGAAAGATGACAAGAACAGCAGCCACAAGAGCTAATTGATTGTGATGAAATCCAAAATAGTCTCCCAAAAATGAATCAACAGATCTTTTCACTCCAAATGCTGTTATTTCTCTTTTAATGTCACCATATTGCGATACAATGATGCCTCGTAGGGACCATGATGTTGGTGAAATCCAGTATAACCAAACCCACCATTTTGGAATAGCCTGCAACCAAACCAAACTTGACATTAAACATGACCATTTGTTCTCTGCTTCGGTTTCTATCAATATCCCTGAAAGTATTGAAAAAAATCCTAAATGTAATGCAATTTGTGGGTGTCATACCCGTAAACACCAAGCCGGCCTAGACAATGGGGCGTATAAATCTTGTTTCTTCGCCCTTATGAAACCATACTAATTAACTTCTCAATAACATGGGTTACGTACATTAATACCCTTCCGGACTTCTCAGAAGGTCAGACATCATGGTACTACTTGTTCGTTTGTGTTAATGTATCCCACATCAAAAGAATGTGAAGTTCGTTGCCACTTGATATACACGTTGGACCCTCCACCTATCAGCTAATTAAACTTTTGGGTTGAAGTCAAGTTTAACATAGTATCAGAGCTGGGTTGGTTTGAGCCTAGTGACCTGCCTGTTAACGTGTCCCACATCAGTCCCTTATCTAGACCCAAGGTAATGTGTGATGGAGTCAAGCTTAGAACCTACACTTAGGCAATGTGATGTATGATAATGCTTTTTTTATGGCAAGCATACATTTTTTGTGGCTTTTCTACTCCCATTTGATCATTGTCCATGGTAAACCAAACAATCAAGTAATGTTCAAACACAGAAATAGAAGAAAAGAGGAGAATGTTAGCTTACCGGTTCAGGAATCAAGAACCCTGAGAACAGATTTAGAAGGGTGTAGCAGGCTGTTCCCAGCATAGAAGCTATCTTTCCATTTGGGCTTATCGACACTAGAAGCATTCCAAAGTAAGAGTAGAAGAGAAAATGACAGAGTGTTGTATAGAAGTACCAAACTACTTTGTATGCTGACCAATATAGCCCCATTGCAGGATATGTAATGGTAACAAACAGTGTCACTTCCATGAGTATACAAGGAACATCACCGACCACCTGTAACAATGATGTAGTTAAGATCAGTGATTTACTGAAACCCAACAACTCAGATGAGAAGGATACAATCACGATGAGTACTAACCTGTGCAAACGAGAATACCCATGAAGAGTACATTCCAGCAAATTTCTCTCGATAGAGAACTGTGCGTTCAGTTGCTATAACTGGAATAACTGATGCACATGTGTTTACGCCAAACAGTTGCATCGCAATGTATATTGATCCTACTATGTTGAGCAAGTCCTGCTCACCAGATCTAAGGAAAACCAAATATATTTTAGTATTTTTTTTTCTTCTCTACATGCTTTCATGATCATGCGATCCAAAAAAACTGTTATGGTAACCAAGTTTAATTACCAAATTGTTTTTATAAAAAAAAAAGGGAAGGAAAAAGTGTAAGGTCAAGATAGACAAAAGAGGGGAAGGGGCTTGGATTGTTGTTTAAATGGTACTACCTTTGTTTCATAATAAGTGTCATTCTAACAAGCAAAATTTGTTTCATAATAAATGTCATTCTACAATTTGAAGATAAAAAGACACTCTACTTTTCAGTCAGCCCTATATTCCCAAATGCAATATTTATCACTAATACTACTAATACTAATGAATGTACCAACAACGAAGCAAGGCTAAATAAATCATTTTACATACCTTCTTAATTTGTGTGAAAAACTCTAAAACGACATTTATTATGAAACAAATGTAGTATCTAACAACTTTTTAGAAATGCAATGATGTGTGTGTGTGTTGCTGCAATTACCATGCAGGCTACACTTATTGGCACTTGGTAATACAATGCATAAAACTCTGTGTATTCATCCATTATTTATATACTGTATTTATATTCATCATGTGAGTACTTACAGTTTCTTCCCTTTCTGCCACATAAGAGCTGCGATGAGCACCGACGTAAGGGTTACAAACATCAAGCGTGTGAATACGTGTGCTGGACTTCTCCAATAAGAGTGACTTTGTTTCCAGAGGCATGCTTTAAACTGTTCCCATGAATTTTGCGGATAAAGGGTAGGAAAATGCAATTCTTCTGAATCAGCTTGAGGTTTAGCCAGTTCCTCAATTATTATTATGTTGCTCCTTCAAACAAAATAGATAAAGTAAGCCACATTGGTCAGAAAATATACATCATTTCTCTGTTTTGTGATCATGTTTCGATATGTAGAACATGTATTCCAAATGGCAGAATAGGTTGGTAGCAATGCTTACTCAAATATTATAAGGTTTGAATATCCTTTTAGGTCATTTTCTTTGAAGGACATTACATGACTATATGTAATCAAGCTCCTAAAATCATCTAATTACATAACAAAGCGCATTTGATCTTACATGAATAAAAGTCGACTATAGACCTGAAAAGGATATGGTATATTTCTTCAGTGGATAGATATATGACAATTCTTTAATTAGCAAATTAAGGCTCTTTTTTTGTATCCCAAGGTATCCCCAGGCCTATGGACCCAAGGACTAATCCCTTGAGTTATTGTCATGCGCTACAAGCGGGGACCTCTCCCAAGAATTTTTTTGCCAACATGTACTTGAACTTGAGATCTCTTCCTTAAGCAACAGGATTCCCTTCCACTCAAGCCAACATTTGTTGGTTCAAGTCGGGCAATCTAAAAAAATCTCTAGGCTACTTGTCAGTTGTCATATTTTGGAATTTCATGTCCCTGTGGATTCTATAAGAAGTTCTTGGTTATCAGATAAAATAATACTCCCTTCATCCCAAAATTAGTATTTTGGTTTCCATTTTGAGAAAAATTAAGAAGAAGGTAGTTAGTGTTGTGCATTTCTTCTTGTAACCCCATGAACATGTGCTGTAAGAAACTTAAGGGTTACTAACTAACTTATTATAGGGATACTATTAATAATTCATACATAACCAACTTCCTAAAAAGGAGAGAGGACACTCATTTTGGGACAAAAATGCAAGACGTTTCACTCAGTTTGAGAATTGGGACGGAGGGAGTAAATAAAACCCACGAGAATGTTCCACTTACTGGTACAGAGGAGACTCTTTGTATACTTGAGCAAAATCTAAACCAAGCTGTGCTTCTGCCAGGGTGTTGGTAATCTCCAGCATCCATGTCGCTGGATTATAATTTTCTTTGATCCTTGGTACACCAGGGATTCCCTATCGATAAGACGTTAGAATAGTAAACATGTAAATGATAATATCAAAATAAAAGCTTTTCCTGAGGGATTTAAAGTTCTTATAGCAAGCTTACCTCAAAATAATGTATAAGTTTACTTGAATGTTCGCCCAATAGTCCAGAGTAGACAATTTGCCCTCCCTTTTTCATTAGAATGAGCTGAAGATATAGTATAGTATGTCAATTGGTGGATTAGGAAAAACAAGTTGATCATATGTGTCATAAAGCGTATGCATTTTATTTTGGATGGATCACTGTACATACCTCATCAAATGCCTCAAATATATCGATATTTGGCTGGTGGATGGTACAAACTACTGTTCTACCCGTTTCAACGATATTCTTCACAGCACGCATGACAATTGCAGCTGCTCTAGCATCTAAACCAGATGTGGGTTCATCCATGAATATAATAGAAGGATTAGAAACCAGTTCCACTGCTATGGTCAGTCGCTTCCGCTGCTCATTTGATAAACCACTTTTTCCTGGGATGCCAACCAGAGAATCTTTAATTTCATCGAGTTCAATTCGCTCAAGAACATCCTTTACAAATTCCTGCACAACATTTTTGAAATCTAATGAATCCAGAACTAGTTCTGTTGGGATAATTTTCCATTGTAACTTTAAAGAGTAAGGCTTTCCTTGTTAGCATGTTACGTTTGGTTTATCATGTTAGAACTTAAAACTGTGCTTATAAGTTACTGATTCCCAAACTAGTGGTATTAATAAGCTTGGCAGTATATACAGCTAGAGGCTATATTAGGTACTATATGAGATTCAGCTTCAATAACTTAATGTATCTCTAATGAATTTTTTATTTCCAGTGGCAGCTGCATCTCATGCAATGTAATATTATAATTATGGTACTTTAAAATATCAAAATAAAGTTCGTGCGACAGGGTTTATATATGTAAGAAGCATCTTACTGCTCTTGTATCAGCATCAACTTCTGAAGGTAGTCGCAGCCAAGCTGAGAATATCACAGATTCTTCCACAGTTATTTGTGGAGAATGTATGTCACTTTGTTCACAGTAACCTGACACCCTAGCAAAAGTTTCTTGAATCTTAGGAGAACCTCCAACATTTATAGTTCCTTTGATATAACCAGTAGTTTTCCTTCCAGCAAGAACATCCATGAGAGTTGTCTTTCCAGCTCCACTTTCCCCCATCAAAGCCGTAAGCTTACCTGGTCTGAACGCTCCTGTGATGTCATGAAGAAGCTGGAGTTCTTTTTCATGGAATCCTTGTTTTCTCATTTCCTGGAATTAAAATCAATTTCAAACGCAACATAACACATCCGACATTATCTTTTCAACAATTTATGAGGATTTATTCTAGACTTACGTAATTTACCTGTGGAGTATCAACAGAATACTGAATATTTTGAAATGTTAATGTCAAAGGCTCGAAGTGTAGGGCCATCCTTTCTGTTTTGTCAAATATTCCAATCATGAAAAAAAAAATCAATCTTACAACTTAGGTAGCCTGCACTGATGAGTGATGACATTATATAACAGTGCATCCAATTGAGAAAGGGAAGAGTGAAACAACCATCTTACCTTTCCTTCCTTCATCTTCCTTTCTTGATAAGGATGCTCTACGATGTGACTCGTAAACATTTTGCGTCCCATGTGTACAGTTTTTGCCACTTCGCTTTTCATGAGAGACAAAGGTTGTTGATGTTCCCGGAGCTAACCTTACACAAATCATTAGTGGATGCAGATTAGCCTTTAACAATTGATATGGACTGCTTACTGTGTACCTGAGCTACTAATTAAGAGTTAAGACAGATAAGCGGCAAACAAGAAGGAACTTACAGTTCAAGAAAGTCAGAGCTAAGGTAAATCCAATGTTGAATACTATAGCTAACCCAAACAGTGCCCCTACCGATACCCAATAGAAGTACCCTTCAAAGTTCAGACTATGGTTCGATAAAGTTTCTTGTCCTATAGTTTGGTTAGCTGTTGTTACCTGTATGGTTACAACTATATATTCAGCGTCACAAAAAAAAATATTGGAATATTTAGCATTTTAGGTGGAACATTTCAAATATACCTTCATCCACCGTGGAGCGAGGAATTCATTCACTGACACACCTATTGCAGCATACGACACTGGGGTGGTCCAGAAGCCCCACTTCAGCCATGTAGGCAAAGAAGCTAAATTTTAAAATAAAAAAGTTATATGAGATTCATGTTGACACTTCTTGGAACCATCATAAGATTGAGCTTTAAAGGTCCTTACATAGTGGAAGGATGAATCCACTGAATAACAACATTACCAGTACAGTAACACTACCACAGAATATTGCTAGCACCTCAGTTTGACAAATTGATGCAAGGAAGCGAAACATTGCAATTGCGGTCTGATGTAGAGCAAAAAATATAAGGAACTGACAGAAAAACCTGGCAATAATTCCAAATTGGTGAACTTAGGGATGAAATGAAATTTGGATATTGTTAGGTGCACGTGCACACACACACACTCACATAAGAGAGAGAGAGACAGAAGCATCAATACTCACCTTTCTACCTCTGGGCTATATCCCATAACATAGTAAGTAAGGGCTGTCCAAATAAAAGACTCCACCAGAGAAAGTGGGATCTTTAAGAGAAATGATGGAACAGAGTAAGCCCAAGCAGGGTACAGATTAAAATCTCTTTGTTGGTAGAAAACTGGAAGTTTGGAAACAGTTATAACCGTTTCTCCAATTCCATTTGTCAGGATCCTAAGGGCCCCATAAAACATTGATCCTAAATAATAATTTGCATCCTTCAAAGTGATCTCCATCCTCGAGCCTAGGAATATTGTCATCGCTATGACTCCAGTTATGACGAGCTGAAATAAGAAAAAAAATGCATGAAGGATATAGCTGTCTCATTCCTTGTCTTGAAATACTTGGAAGAGATAGTTATTTGTGAAACATATAAGTTACCTGAACCAATCTGAATATGTGAAGAGATGAATTTCGTCTCATAAGTAGAATTTCTCTGTCCAAGCAAGCCTTGAATAACTCCCAATTGCTAATAGAGTACTTGCTATGAGATAGAACATTCTGCTCGGACTGTGAGTAATCATTCGTCTTTGAGAGTTCCTCATGCAGCTGTTGTCCTATAGGACAAGCCTTGAATTTCTCTGAGAACTCGTCAATTGAAACATATTGGTAAGGTAACTTGTTATTGTACCAATATTGCGGCTGGTCCTTTCTGGAGATTACCTGCTTATATTAAAGGTAAGTATAGAAGTTTAATCAAATTCAAAATGTTGCTTAGACTAGAAAGGAAAGTTTTTGATAGATTAGGAACTGTGTACCTCTTGAAGGAAATCAGCAACACCCTTTCTTTTTGGGCACTTGAAGCCGCAGTTTTCAAAGAACTTGATAATATAACTTCGAGGGCCATGATATACTATTTTCCCTTCTGCATATAAGATTATGTCATCGAAAAGCTCAAAGGTTTCAGGGGCCGGCTGAAGAAGTGATATCAGTGCAGTTGCATCTGTTATGTGAACCAATTGCTGAAGACATGTAATAATCTGAAAGGTGGTGGAACTGTCCAATCCATTTGAGATTTCATCCATGAAAAAGGCTCTTCTTGGACCAACAATCATCTCTCCTACCAGAAAGAAATCACAAAAAGCTTTATGAAAGATGTATTTGCTCATATTGTTGCATAAGAACATGCTTTTCTTTCTTTCTTTTTTGACAAATTGCATTAAAAGATCTTCACTGATATAGTTTTTCCTATGTAGCTGATACTAAACTGGTCTTCTATTGTATTTGGAGTGAATATTAATAGAAGCAGAGCATTAAATAAAGTTAAAGGAGATATGTATTAGGGGAAACGGGTTAAGAGCTTCAGATAAGTAGTCAACAGAATCCTAATTTTCCATAAATTATGCATTTCCAGTAATATGAGATTATATGTTGCACAATGCATTGACCATATTGACATTCTTTGCTTGTACAATTTTGTTTCTATTTTTTTAGCATTTTCCAGTTGAGGCCATGATACGATGGAGTGCCAGATTGTCAATATTTCTGTATAATATGGCATGAAGAAGAAGTAGACAAGAAGCCATTTATTAGGTAGGAAAAAAACAAAAAGGAAAATCAAATCCTTTTCCTTCACTTACGAGAAATATGAAAAGTTATGAACTAGTAATTTTCTATGGAGAGAGAGAGAGAGAGCGAGAGAGAGAGACAGTGACCCCACCGGCATCAAATAGAAATCTCTTAAGAAGATAGTTAACTGCGAGAAACCAAGTAAAACTACCAACCTGTTGCCAGCCTTCTCTGCTGACCACCAGATATACCTCTTCTCATGGCATCTCCAACAATTGTGTCAGCACAAATATCCAGCCCAAGGATCTATTCAGTAAAAGGCTTGGAATGAGATAAAGTAGCACATCACAACAAAAGCTTATTGGTATGCAAGACCAAGGATTCATAGCCTTCCCACATTCTTCACTTTCTAGCAATTAAATTTTACACATTTATGAGAAATTACCTTCAAAGTGTAATCTGTTTGAATGGTTTTTTCAAGTCCACTAATTGATGTGGCCTGTAAGAAAATGGCATTTATTTTTCAAAATTTGTCATTCAGGGAATAAATTAAAATTAGTCACCAGAAATGTAATATGTCGTTGGATACCTTCATATATGTATCTATATCTGGTTCTGGAATAATTCCGGCCTGCTTCTCCCTTCTACTGACTTCCAACATGATCTCTTTGAAAAACGACAAGCAAGTTAGTCAAATGTGACTTCAAAATCAAGCTGCAGATTGCACTCTGCCAACAACCAATCAATTGGGTATCAGTGAGCAGGAATAGAGTACCTGTTCTGCTTTGTACACCCTGGCAACGAGCCGAGAAGTCAATGGTTTCTCGCACTGTCATCTCAGGTAGATGCAGGTCGTATTGGCTTATGTAGGCTGATGTTTTTTGTGCCATAAGGTTTTCTAGTTTGCAACTGTTGTAATATATTTCTCCCTTGACCTGAACAGAAAAGTTACCGTCAAGCATACAAAAGTCGATCATAGTTCAGATAGTTAAGTTGTTAGTTTTATCATCAGCCAAATAGATTTCATGCAAACATAACCTCGTACTGATTAGTGATTACAATGGATTTGTACTCTTCTAGTATTGTAGTTTGACATAGTCACATAGATCCTTACTAATGAAACTATAACGAAATGTACCCAAGGGTAGTGGCGCAGTTGGCAACACAAGCTGCGTGAGTGGGAAGAGCGCTTGCGGTCGATCCTGCTCAACACACCCATGGGGAGAGGTAAAAGCTTTAACTATAAACAAACCTCGAATGGAGATTTGTCTGGGCGTGGTAAAACGGTGTCAACCGCGAGTGTGCGGGCCCGCTCAGGAACCCCATAGTATAAACCTAAAAAAGCATTATCCTTTGTATTAGGAAATTGAGGGGAAAATTTTTAAACCTATGCATATTCTTTATATAAAATATTTAAATAATATAATCATTTAAAAGGAAAAATTACAGCTGTTGTTGAACATATAACGAGTATTAGTTTTATTAGGTATGTGAATCAGACAACTTATGTTTCGATTAGGTTGTTGCGTTTTATGTCAGACTTAAAAAAGTGAATAGACTTACAACTTTTGACAGAATTTCATATTTATAATATATATATGATCTATGGTTAATACAATATGAGTTACTTAAAAAAAATTACAGTAAAATAATATGTAAATTAAGATGTAAAACTGGATATTGTGGTCAGTATAAATATAGCTAAATTATTCAATATTACCCGAATGATTATGTTACAATTGAAAATGAGTATTGTATCTAAAAAGAATTGGTACATTATATTAAATAATGAAACAAGAAATTTTGGCCATCTCATTTAATATTTAGTTAAGAATAATAAAGATAGAAGAACTGAGAGTTATGCGTTATGCCAGATGTATGTCCTTTGCCTAATTCGATTGAAACATGCTTAAATGTGATAGGGACCTTATAATTTGTAACTTCTTTTTAGCAAGATCCAACCGCCACCAACATTAATTCATCAATCACCGGATAGAGCCAGGGGTATATTTGAGAAGCAATTCTTTGTATTTGTGTTGGCTCCACATATTGATCACGTATATATAATTTGTCTACGTATGGATGTGTATGAAGGAGATGTAAATGTGTTTTTACTGTGTTGGTCTCTTAATCGAGTAATCCAAAAAATAAAAGATAGACGAGTTATTGCAACCGTTGATAGACGAACTTACTCTACTATGAGACCAAGGTGTCCTTACGTATGATGTGTCCTTCAAGTGCAATTTAGCGTTGTGAACAATAAGTAATTTTCTTTTGTACTCCATATTGTTTGGATGGAGCACAATTGACAAATTAGCACGTCTTTATTGCATGAGTGACACGTAATCATACTCTCTTTATGATGGTTGAAAATGTGTTGTTTGATAATCATCGGAAATTTCTACCGATGATAGATCTATATGAAAAAGATAAGAAAAAGTTTTTTGATTGACGGTTTGAGAAAACGCCTCCACCACCTTATAAGATCGGGGTCGAGATGGGGTTGAAAAATGTGACTGAAATTGGAGCATAGGACTAGAATGCGCATGTTTTTGGGATGTTCAAAATGCAAGCAAAACCCTTGCAAAAAGATTAGAATTTCAATATTATGATTTATGATTGTCGTTACATAATTGATGGGTATGCATAGGCAAGGATGAAAACCTACTAGCACCCCACAAGGTGTTCTTGTCGGTTGTCGACTCATTTCCGACTCGAGCCTGGATATGATCTAGAAGATGAGGATGCACTCAGGACATTCATCACGCTGAGTCACAAAATGTACATGTAAGCCTTCTAAACAATCTCATAAGTAAGATATATATAGTACATTATCAAATTATATATATATATATATATATA
>JAYMSZ010000244.1:0-23423 GCA_036897665.1 Pelargonium citronellum
AAAGCGTAGTGTGGTTTTGTTTCAAAGCAGTGTGTTTTGGGAGTGTTTTGTTGAGGGGAATTTTGGGCTGGGGTCGATTTTGTGGGTTTTTTTGTTGGCTTCAATTTGTTTTGTAGCGCGACAGTGTTTCAGCTTTTTTGTTTTTTGGTTTTTGGAGGTGGAATTGTGGTCGATTTTGGGTTTTGTTGTGGCGGAAATGTTGTGTGGCTGCGAATTGGATTCAGAAATGTGTGTGGGTAGTGAGTTAGGGTTGCTTTTGGGGTGTTTTTTTGGCTGATTTTGTTTGATTTTTGTGGTGTGCAGTGATTTGGGGATTTTTCTGGAGCTAATTGGACTGAGACAGTGTTGTAAATGCTGGGGTTAGGTTTGTTGCTGTGTAATTAGTTTGGAGGAGTTTGTATTTGGATGGGTTCGGATTAAAGTTTTGTTTTTTTTTTGTGCATTCAGGGGTGGTTGTGGTTATGGCTTGTTAATTGCCTAATTGGGCATAGTGGGATCGACTCGGTTGAGTTTGGTAGTGGAGTACTATAATTTGGAGACAATGGTTTGTAATTTGTGTTGATTTGTGTTGGTAATTTGAGAGTTTTACGAAGAGGATTGAGGAGATTTTTGTTGTTGGGGAATGGGGAATAAGTTGGGACGGAGAAGACAAGTGGTGGATGACAAGTATACGAGACCTCAGGGTCTGTACCACATCAAAGATGTGGATATGAAGAAGCTGAGGAAGCTCATACTTGAATCCAAGCTCGCACCGTGCTTTCCCGGAGACGAGGAGTGCTCTATTGAATTTGAAGAATGCCCTATTTGCTTTCTGGTATGTACTTGCTTTATCTACTATCATGAAAATGGAGTTTCCCTCTTTTGTCGTCTGATTGGTTGTTTGAGGAAATGAAATTTGAAGTTTTGCTTTTCATGCACCCCGGTTCCTTTGAAGATATGAAAACTTTATTTAGATTGCGTGTGTAATTGTAACATGATTGTGCCAATTTCTTTGTTGCACTATAGAAACTTGAGTTGATTGAGATTTGTAAGAATGAATGTTTGTATCCCTCTTGTTCTTAGGGAATCAAATAGGACAGTAATTGATGGAAGTGAATTCTTGTAATGAGTTTGGATTTGGACTTCATTTGCATTACATTTGAAACTATTATCTCCTGGAGTTTATGTTTCTAACTAATTGGTGGTGCATTTTTATTTTTATGTTTAGTACTATCCGAGTCTCAATCGATCAAAGTGTTGCATGAAAGGCATTTGTACAGGTACATGTTCAGTAATTCGATCAATAATATTGTGCAGTTCTTTTTGTCTAAATGCTGTTCTGATTTGTTTCTGTCAAACAGAGTGTTTTCTGCAGATGAAGACTCCTAATTCGACTCTTCCTACACAGTATCCTTAAACTTTTACTTTCAATGAGCCATGATGTTTTGCTATTCATTTCCTTTGAAGTCAAGTTTCTATGGTTGTTTCACTTAACTTTATAAGGTGTCCTTTTTGCAAAACCTCAAATTATGCTGTGGAATATCGAGGTGTGAAGACAAAGGAGGAAAAGGGCATGGAACAAATTGTGAGATTTGTGTTGATATAATTTGCTTTTATTGGCATTATGTGACTTACTGTCTGAATTTTTATTACACGGGTTTCACGTAATTAACATCAACATTACCTTCAATTTATAGGAAGAACAAAGGGTTATAGAAGCAAAAATTAGGATGCGCCAGCAGGAACTTCAGGAAGACGAAGAAAGAATGCATAAAAGACAAGAAATAAGTTCTTCAATACCACTGGAGGTGGAGTACAGCCCATTAGCAGGTAAGGGATCTGTTTATCACAATTATGGTGTATACGTGTTCAGATATGCTTCATTTTCTCTTCAATTTTGCCTTGGCAATCGTTTCCTTTTCCCATTGCAGTTCCATCATCTAGCTCTGCTGTGGAAGCTGAGGACATCGCTTCCTCACAGGAGTTGTGTACTACCCCAGTGGCTCGACGACCTCCTCACCCTAGAACGAACAGGTAATATTGTTTCTAGTCTCCTTTCAAATAGTAGTGCAAGGCCTTGTCTAGCTGCAAATTTGTTATTTCGTTTTAATGTTCCTCTTGCTTCATTCAAATTCTTGTGGATGTCATTTCAACGATTTTTGTGAGGTGTAGCATATATCTTAAGACAATGCTAAGGTATATCATGCCTGAGGATTGTTTTTTCGTACGAAGTTTCAATGGAAGTTGAAAATAACAATATAGAGGTCCAAGCGAACTACAGTCGTTGGAACTTCAATAAAGATACAAGTTCAACTGGAACTTACTCGTTAGAACTGATCCTTGTTTTAGATTCAGGCACATAAATACGAGGAAAGGTAGTTCACTATTGCTGTTCAGGGTCTGGTTTTTGTTGCCCTTTTTTTTTCTTTTAATTATTCTATTTGCTGACCTCTGATTTAGGGCTATGAAAGTGTCATTATTTTCCCTATCCTTTGTGTTGAATTGAAACACCCTCCTCATATGAGAAGAGATAGGCCAGTATAACTTGACCTATTTGGTTGGTTGTTGATTTGTAAATATGGTATGCGCCAATTCAAAGCCCCAAAAACATTTGATAAAATTGAAAGGGTCCAATTAGTGCCTCACGGCTTTGTCATAATAGATTTGAACACTTTCTCTGGATTGGGTTCCTGATCATAATTGCTCTATTGGATAACTAAGGAAAAGATACATCGATGGGAGAAAAAATGCATTGCACAAATCTTTTTAGTTTCACTGAGATATTGGTCATTTGGAGGTTCTACAGGATAGTTTCGGATTTCGATTACCTAAGGCTGATGAATATGCCATTGCCAGGAAAATAATATATAGATGAGTTTGCAAAAGAAGTGGGTGAGCTGTGGGCTTAATAGCTAGATTAAGTGTCCAAAAGTGTGAGTTGTATTGTCCGAGAAGAGGATTCCATAAACCTTCATTTGAGGAATGGGCTAGACTGGGTCATTTATGAAGAACATATAGCAAAGGGGCCCGAATTGAATTTTTGTAATCCATTTATCTCTAGTTTGATAGAACATTAATTGTGAAAGTGGTATCTGATTTTGTGCTTGTTACAGTAATCAAATTTTCAAATGTATAAATGCAGGGATGATGAGTTTGACTTGGATCTTGAGGACATAATGGTCATGGAAGCTATCTGGCTTTCCATTCAGGTGAGTGCTGTAAACTAATTGACTAAGAGATATATTTAATTCTTGGTGGGATTACACGCTTTTGTTTATTATACGCTTTGTTTTCTTCTTGCTGAAGGTTAATAATATGCTGATAAAGATTGAGAATCCTCTTGTGTTAGTGACTATTTGAGAGTGCTGTCATGAATAGATCTATAGATCTACTCATTTTTTGTATGGATTTTTCTTGATGGACATTGGCTCTGTGTAACATTTAAAATTTTGAGCTTAATCTTAACTGGATGCTACTAATATCCTGTAAGTAGGGTAAAATGGTAGATGAAGATTTAGAAGCACGTGTCAAAGTATAGGGTGCTGAGTTAATATCTTTCTGCGTTTTACTACATTATTTACAACATGTGCTAGGCTATGGAAGCGCTTTAGCCAATTTTGGAGTTCCCGAGAAGGCACAAATAGTCAAATTTTAGGGAGTTCTCGAGAATGCACTAAATCTTGTTTCTTGCTCTCCCTAATCCATCTCATTTTCCTTATTAGTGGTGCAAGGTTCCACATTGGTCTCTTTTTACTAATTTTAAGTTGAGATGAAATTGCTGCGCCCTAATTTAGACTAGTAATTACAGGAGAATGGTCGGCCAAGAAATCTAGCTTATGTTGAGACCGGTCCTTCTGAACCGTATGTTGCATCAGACCGCTATGTCTCGGCATCTATGGTGGCTCAATCTCCTGCATCATCATCATCCTCACCATCTGGAGGTCTCGCTTGTGCAATAGCCGCGCTAGCCGAGCGTCAGCAAACTAGTGGAGAATCCTCCATCAGCCATACCGGAAACGTGGCCGTATCCAATGTTCTTCCAGGCAGTAGCCGGTTCTACAACAGAGTGGAACGAGAAGCCGAGCACTATTCTCCCGCAGAGAGCTCCATCGAGCAGTCACCTGATTTGAGGATGGCAACAAATAGAGACGGAGAGTGGAACATAGACCATGGATCAGAGATGGCCGAAGCGGGAACGAGCTACGCCAGTTCTGACGCAACAGAAGACGCAGTTGGAATACCAGGATTGGCGCCGCCAGATGAAACTGAGGGTGGCTTTCAGACTGTGTCGGGTCCCATTGTCCCTGAGAGCTTCGAGGAGCAGATGATGCTAGCCATGGCGGTATCTCTAGCAGAAGCTCGAGCTGTGACAAGCAGAGAAGGTGTTGCTTGGCAGTAGTTGAGAAAGTGAAGCTTACCATTGGATGTGGACCTCAAAACAAGTGATGCTGGCAAGCAACAACCATGAAAGCTAGGGATCAAGCATTGGACACAATTGGAGAATCTACACTGTAACTACTTGCAAGGTCTCAGGTACTCTCTCTCTCTCTCTCCATATACAGATAGATGTAAAAGAGAAACAAATTATTTTTGTGAATGAAAGGGTGTTTTGCTGTTTGGGCATGCCATTCTAATTTGTTTGGTTCGATCGCTGTTTCAGAGAATGTTCTAAAATGGTCCTCTTAGTATTTATTTTGTATTAAATTGCTCCTCTTTTTTGTGTCACATTGGTTTTCGATTTAATTTTTGTTCTAATTTAGTCTTCTTAGTATCTGTTTTGTGCCAATTTGGTCCTAACTAGTAACTACACATTTTAAGGTGACTTGGTCTTTTGCTACAAATAAAGACTACTTTGAAACAAAAGTGGGAAGTACTAAATTGGAATAAAATTCAAATTGGGGATCTTTGGGCTGAAGAAAATATCAGGCCTCAGTCCATCTGCCAACATGCTCTAGGCCCAGTTCATTATATTTTGTATTAAATTAAATTTATTTTTATTTTTATGGTTATATTAAATTGAGGTGGATTTCAAAAAAAAAAAATGAGGTGAAAAAGAAGGGAACAAATTTTACAAGTTCTTTGTAATGGGAAGGAGGGTGTGGGTTAGAGAAGTGAATCCAATATAGTAATTTTCATTCCATGCAACACAATGCTTGTAGGACCTACTAATTAACAAGCAACATCTTGACAAGATGAGAACCACAGATCTAACATTTATGATTGATCCAGTTCGGCTGGGATCCGTCACAGTTGGATTTGAATTGAGTCTTCAATTATCCTTTTAAATTTTTAGTTGAACTGGTTACCTAACATTGACATCAGAGTAAGTTTTGATCTAAACATGCGTCCCAATTGAGTAACTTCCCTCTGTAGCTCGACCTACTTACAAAAGGACATGCATGCAGCGACTTACATGTAGAATGGAAATGCCTACATATGAGAAAAAAGTGTTGATTTTGAAGCATGCGCCGAGCTCTAAATAGAAGACAAATGTGAGAGTCATTTAAAAATTCAATATGAATTTTATATTCTAACACCAAACAAACCCACGAAAGATCGAAATAAATTTTGAGTATACGGGAGTTCGGATTCAAATTGTCAACTCTGTTTTGTCCATGTTGGTGTAGCAGTGAAGGTTGGGCATGGGCAATAGGGCAAATAAGTATTGTGATGGGAAAGAAGCTTATGGGGGGTTGGGAGTAGTTGGTAGAGACATAAAGCTATGATGAGAAACCATATGAGTAGACATTTAAATATCACATGCCATGTCTCTTTGCTACTGAGATAAATCAGCTACTTCCCTTTTGGTTTCACATGCTTTGTCATCTACATAACCTTGCTTGTCTATTTCCAATTTATTGTTCACTTTCATGGAGGAGGACCACATATATATCATCCATTCCATGCCCTAGCTATTTTCTTGGGGCCTAGATCGTAATTTACACTTCTTAAGATCACATTACCTACTAATACTATCATGGAATGTTAATGTCACATTTCATTCCAATACAAATCAAACGAGTTGAGATGAGTTCTATCAACACGATAATTAAGTACTTATCATTAATATGAAGTATTAACCCAAAGCAGCTCTAACATATATAATTGTTTTTTACTCTCTTTATATGCTATGCTAAGAGTAAAATCTTGCATTTTCTTAAAGAGTTGGTTTATCCTTTTAACTAAAATCATGTTTGTTTTGATATTATATATTATCGAGGTCTCGACTGTAATTTACACTTCTTACGATCGTATTACCTTCTATCCTGGAGAACTAAATATTGCTTCTAATTCCTATGCAAATGAGATAATTAACTTAACTTCTCAATATTGTAAGATGACTATTACAATTTACACAGTAGAAAGATTATTTAATAAGCTAGTGACTGAAATAAAGTTTCAGATGAAAACAACTGTTATAAGACTGTTTGGTTTGCAACATTATTGAGATATTAACTACAGTGAAACAAAAAGAAGTGAGGACATATATATTCATAGTAAATCATGCAAGTAGCTCTTCAATCCTAAGAAGCTAAGATCTAAATTTATGATAAGCATATGGGACTATGAGAGGGACATCATGGCCTCACATAGAGGTACAACTACAGTGTATTTATAGGTGTACTACTTAAATTCACATACCAACCATGCATGTTTCTAATAAAAATAATTCGAATACGATCGTAAAAATAAAATGTTGTTTTTATTAGAAATGACGCCTAAAAAGAACCGAAATAGTAAAAAATTCTAATATATACTATGAAACTATGAAAATCAAACCCAAGATAGAATGAAAGAAGTTACACCACAAATATTTATCAGTCAAACTACTATTTCAAGCTATATAGTATGGGCACTCGTCAAAGTTACTATTTCAAGTTTTGTTGATCCGTTTCACTTAGACCGACCAAGTTCTTAATCTAAAATATCAACGTCTTGCTTCAAAAGTACTCCTAACACCTTTTCAAAAATTTCTCAAAGATAATTTGATTCATAAATTGTAACTTGTGAAGCCAACTCTCAACTACACTCTCTCCTTCATTAATAACTCCAAACTATTGTAAATTTGTATTTTTGAACTTTTCAAACAAAAAGGATTGTTTATTTTGTGTGTGTTTATGTGGGAATTTGCTATTAATTTTATCAACCCAGAGTAGATTTGTCCCATTTATGTGTGAAAATAACTACACTGTTCATTTCATGTTGGGACCATTTTGACACAAAGGTTTAATTAAGTTTAGTCATTTTCGAGACTTCATGGGACAGCAACAACACCTCATTACAAATTACGAGCACTTGCTTTTTATGGGTAATGACCCAATTAGGGCTTGAGAGTTGTTTATAATAATTAAATAGCAAGTACAAGATTTGGGTCTTAATCAGTATAATATTACATTCATGCATGTTTAAAATATAGTTAGTTGTTCGGTTATGAAAATAATTGCTCTAGTCATGTTATGGACCAACGATTGTCATTGTCTCTAATAATATTTAACTATTTGTTATTTATTATTTGAATCAAATTTACATAAAATTGCAAGTTTTTATAAAGTTAAAAATGATGTACTATTGTAGTAAGCACTTATCCAAAATTAAGTAGTTTATGAGTCGATCCGTAGTTTTGGCTCTTGTCAGTAATGACGGCTGAAAAACGGTTTTACAAATAAATCATACTTCAATAATACATAGATGTCTAAAATGATAAAGTTGCGCAACAATTTTAAATAGCTTATACTCTAAACTGAATCTCGAATAAAAGCGCGAAAAGAAATAAAAATAGAGAAATGATAAAATGTCCTTTAAATAAGTTTAGAACACGATGTTATGACCTAAGTACTCGACCAATTTTGATGGTTATCTTTGTTGACCCATTTCAGCTTAGTATTGAGTCGATGAAGTTTTAGCTCAATATAAATAAACAACATTTACGTTTAAAAAATGTTTCAACTTTCGCATTGGACAAAGATACATATAAGCTAACAGATATATAAAATGTCATTTTTTTAGCCACTCCTTGAGTTAAAAGTACTAACTACATTGCATTTCATGCAAAATGTGCGCATAATGAATAATACTGTTTATATTAATTGCATTTTTTGATATCAAAATTCAAATTCAAGACCTCTTAACATTTTTAGAATTAATAATGATGTTATGATAGAAAATGAAACTTTAGTATTACTATATTTGCATGGGGTTAAATCAAAAGCTCAAGAAAGTGCTACAAAAATTGGAAGTAGAAAAAAAAGGTTTGAAGTTTCGAAAAGAGACAAAAAGATAAGAGTCAATATAGTAAATTTACCACATAAAATAAATAGGTTTGGTTTCCAAGATCTATCATCTTCTCATATAATATTTCAAAATTACCTTTTTGTCCTCTTCCTCTCCACTCCCCTAAAGAGCAGCTTCACTGTCACACTCTCTAGTCTCAGCTTTAATTCAAACTTCAAAATTTTCTCTCTCTATCTCAATATCTTCTTTTGGTCTTCAAAAATGGTTATGTCATTTGGTTCTTGAATGATGAATTTTAAGATTTTTATCACAAACATTCTTGGTGTGGTGTGTTCTTGAATCTTGATACCAAGGTATTGATTCACTTTCTGCTGTTCTTTTAAACCCATTTTGGTCTGTTTGGTTGCCAAGAAAGTAGTGGGAAAAGGGAAGGAAAAAGTGGAGGTAGTGTTACTACTTCCCCACCATATAAAAAAGTGGCCTTTCTAAGCTTTCTTGCATTTGGGGGTTAATCTGTTTGGTGGCCAAGAAAATAAAGTTGAAATTTTCCATGACTACTCATAATCAAGAAGCTGCATTTCCAACATTTTCTTAGCAACCAAACAAACATCTTGGCCATGAGGGTCCAAATTATCTTAATTTTATTTCATATTTTGTTTTTATTGTCACTTTTAGATAAATTTGTTTGTTTATGATATGGTCAAACTCACAGCTTTTCTATATTATCTTGCATTGCAGATCTTTCTCTGTACAATTTTAGCTGTTTTTGTGCTTCAAATTTTGAATCCATAGCAATAAACAATGTGCAGTTTGTTTTTGAACCAATTTAAAGTACATTTCTTGTGTTTATATATGTAATGAATGTGTAGGTTTTGGTCCAATGTGTAGTGGCTTTAATTACCATAAAGAAGTTGTAGATATTGCAGTGTACTAAATATGCTTAATAATTCAACTTCATATAAGTAATTGTGAATGTTTTGATGAGTGTCATATGCTCATTACACGCGTGGAGTGTTTCGTAGATCATTGTTGCTACATTGCTCGTGTTTTCTTGTATGGAATTGGTTACAATAATTCTCTGTTTTCGCAGGCACACGTGTACTTGACCTTTTCGTGATTTTATTTTGCATCCACTAGGACCACTCGTTTTTTATTGTATCATAACTTTGTGTGTGAAAGTTGGAAGGAAATCTTGGTGGAGGGACAGAGAAATCTCTGTGAACTTTTAAATTTTTTCTTGATGCAATTTCTTCAGGCTTTTTAGTAAAGTGTGTGCCATTTTTTTTTTGTTTTCTTGAAATGTTGGGGAAAATTGTGTTTGGACTATAGTGTTTGGACAATTACTTGGGGACATAAATGCTTAAAGCATGCGTATATGTTGTGTACAGGATTGTTTGTATGTGTTTATATGTTTAGCTGATTGAGCTTCTCGGAGATTTGACATATAACCAAGTTTTGGTCGTGATTTTTGGTTTTTTGCCATTATTTCTTTTTCATCGCCTTTATTTTGCAGATCTTGAAGTTTTGACATTGGAGTAATCTACGAAGTTGATCAAATGCCAAGATCAAGGTCAGAGAATTTTCATATCGTTGTGTCTTTTGTTGCATTTTCTTTTGAATGTGTTTTGTGTAGGTTTTTACGAGATTTCAGCATGTGAAAAGCATAGTCTTTGAAGTCATTTCTTTAAGGTTTTAACGGGGTTTTCAGCTTTTGCAAAGTGTAGTTTCGCTATTGTAGACTATTCTTGCATAGTTAAGCTGTAATTGACCCTTTTGTTAGTGCATCAAGTTCTTGATCTCCTACTCGAAAATTTGCTGATAACTCGAGTTTATACTTATATGGTCATCTATGTTTCTTGTGAAGGCTCACTCGTTTTCTTAGCGTAACTTCGTTAATTGTTTGCATTAAGTACTTGAAACCGGATTTGTAGTTACATTTGACCGAATGTAATTTCCTTATTTTATCGTGTTATGATGTTATGACATTTTCTATACTTAAATGTGTGATGAAAGTTTGTTTCTTTCAATTTCGGATGATGATATTTAGGGGCTCAGAAATGCCTCAGAGGCAGTCGCCTCGAAACCCTCCACAGCTCAGGACATCGAGCTCTGATTCTAAAGACCGCTCCCCCAAACTAGGAGACCGCCGGTCTCCAAGAAGTGTCCAATCTGATTCAGTAAACCAGAAAAAACTCGGGACCCGAATAGCAGATTTGGAATCTCAACTCGGGCAAGCGCAAGAAGAGCTCAAGATTCTCAAAGACCAGTTGGTTTCCGCTGAGGCTGCAAAGAAGGAAGCGCAAGAAGAGTTGGAGAAGAAAAGCAAGAAAACAAATGATCCAAACTTGGAGGAGAATCAAGATGAGTGTCCCCAAGCAGAAACCCAAGAATTCCCCGACGAAACTGATGTTTTTGAAGTAGAAGTAGAGAAAGCGACAGTAGAATCCGATGGTGAGATAGAAAAGGATACGTTTCAAGCTGATACACCAGCTGAAGTAGCGGCTCCTTTGGAGCCAGAGAAGCCTTCCTTCGAGGAATTGGCTTTAAAGAACGACGAGATCAATGTGCTCAAAGCTAAGTTAGAGGAGAAGGAGAAGGCGTTGGAGACGTTTGGCCACGAGAACGAGGAAATGAGAAAACATTTGGAGGAAGTGAGTTTTGAAATATCATCTGCGAAGGCTAAAGAAGAGGAAATGGCATCAAGATTGGAGAAAATTGGGGAAGAGTTGGATGCTAGCAAAGCAAATGCAGGGATGTTGAAGGAGACGCTCGCGGGTGTTGAAGGGGAAAAAGAGGTGTTGGAGGCGGAGATGAGGAAGCTGAGAGTACAAACCGAGCAATGGAAAAAGGCCGCGGATGCAGCTGCAGCTATTCTTTCCGGTGGAATGGACACGAATGGGAGGGTCTCGGAGAGGTGTGGCTCAATGGACAAGCACTTTGGGGGAGTCTTCAACACGCCATCTGGCGGGTACAATGGGTTCGTGGGATCTCCCGGGTTAGCTGATGATTCGGATGATGGGTTCGGGAATGGGAAGCGAAAGGGTTCCGGGATTAGGATGTTTGGAGACTTGTGGAAGAAGAAAAGCCAGAAGTAGGGGTTGTGAACTTGTGATGTTGTCATGAAAATCTTGTTCAATGATAGTGTCTTATGAATGTGGAATTGGAGGTCACTTGGTGACCATTTGACACTTGTAGTTTGTATTTAAATTGTCAAAACATTTTGCTAGTTCTTGTATAATTGTTGTTGGGTTGAATGGACAAAATCTTTTGATGAAGGTTGTTCGTGGAAATTGTATGTTTTGCTTCCAATTTTTGTTTTCACTCTAGTGATGTTGTGGTTGTTCATTGATGTTTGTTTGGTACATAAGTAGTGAAAAGAAATATTATAATTGTTTGAGGGTGTTGCTGCAAATAATAAAGTTGTTACCTTGTGACATTCGAATATCAAGATTATGTAGGATTATTGGCTCATTTTGAATGTATTAGCTGAATTTCTGTTCATTCTAGAAACGTTAGTTTTTAGTCCTAATTTACTTATATCATACTCCACGTACTGAAAACGACTCGATCTTGAGCCTAACTCCTCGTCAATCACTCCTTCCAATATATTGCTCTTATTTTAATGAGTTGTCACTATGCTATTGATGACTTAATCTAAACTAATTTTTGTTTAATAATGTAGTTGTGAAGTGAAATTAATATTTATTTTGAATCCAAACCTTAATCGAAGTTGGGCGCATTAAATAAATTATAAATTTTCAAACCCAATTTCATATCATTAATTATGCATAGAGTAGTATAATAATTTCTACCGTCCAATTATTTTTGTAAGAAAAGCCAAAAAAGAAAAACTTTTTAATTAAGAACATAAGGAAAATAAAGTGTTTCAAATTTTCTTTCAAACTACAAATTACAATTATCTAACTTTTTCCCCCTAAAATCTTTAAATATTAATTTTTTTTCTTTAAAGTTGAACAAATATTAAACACTAGTAGCAAACAAATATTAAATACCATGGAAACAAGCCACACACCTGGCACAAATCAAAATAACTACCTACAACAACAAAATATTGATAACTTTCTTTTTTAAACTATAAATATTTACAAAAACTACATCTATTTGCCATCTTCAACTAGGAAAAATGGCATCATATATTCCTTCTTTATCATCCTACAAAGTGTACCAAAATCCAGATGGGTCACTCACTCGAAACACTCCATGTCCTTTTGTACCTATTGACGGAACAAACAATTCTTCGTGCAAAGACGTCACTCTCAATTCCACGACTAACACTTCTCTTCGCGTCTTCATTCCTCGAGATACTACTCCAAACCCTAATAAGAAGCTTCCTGTCGTGGTATTCTTCCACGGCGGAGGCTTTATTCTCCACAATGCCGCGACAAAACAATTCCACGACTTTTGTACTAATCTTGCTACTAAACTTAATTTTGTGATTTTGTCCTTGGACTATCGCTTGGCTCCCGAAAACCGCCTCCCAGCTGCCTATGACGATGCTATGGAAGCTGTAAAGTGGGTTCGAGACCAGGCATTACACACAGACAATTGTGACACGTGGATGAGAGAGTATGTTGACTTCTCCCGGTGTTACTTAATGGGTATAAGCTCGGGCGCTAATATGGTATACCATGCAAGTTTGCGTTGCATAGACATAGATTTGTCTCCGGTAAAAATCAAAGGGTTGATAATTAATCAACCATTTTTTGGTGGGGTCGAAAGGACCCCGTCTGAGATGAGACTGATGAACGATCAAAAACTACCATTAGCGGTTACTGATCAAATGTGGGCCTTTTCTTTGCCCGTTGGGGCTGACCGTGACCACGAGTTTTCTAATCCGATGCTTGTGGGGTCTGATGACAAGAGGATCAGACGGTTGCAAAGGTGTCTTGTCCTAGGGCACGAGGAGGACCCGCTAGTTGACAGACAAAAAGAGTTTGCGAAGATGTTGCAAGAACATGATGTGGATATTGTGAGCATATTCCGCCAAGGTGGTTGCCATGGTGCAGAGTATTTTGATCCAAACAAGTTAGAGATTTTGTGCGAGGACATCAGGGAGTTTATATATGGTGCTTCTTCTGCAAGTGAAGCTTCAGTTAGTGAAAAATAAGCAGACGAGGGTTAGAGACTCCTAGGGTTCTACTAGTGATGCTCGGGTTTTCGTATAGTTAACAACATGCTTTCATTTTTAACAAGTCTTCAGCGTTAATGTCTATATAAAATAAAGGATATTCGATGTTTCTACTTAAATATTGAAATATTCTTACTCATGTTTGATGTGCAATTTTTAGCAACAAATGTACGAATTATCAAGAATATCTCCAAGATATGTCAATA
Organism: Pelargonium citronellum; assembly: GCA_036897665.1. NCBI lineage: Eukaryota > Viridiplantae > Streptophyta > Magnoliopsida > Geraniales > Geraniaceae > Pelargonium > Pelargonium citronellum. The sequence continues at coordinate 13,567 of JAYMSZ010000244.1, forward strand.
TCTTTTGAATATGTTGCAACATTGCGTGAACATACAAGTGAAAATTCTTACTTATGTTTGATGTGCAAGTTTTACCAACAAATGTACAAATTATCAACAATATCTCTAAGATATGTCAATATCTTTTGAATATGTTGCAACATTGTGTGAATGTACAAGTGAAACTTAAACTATCTCGTCCTTAATTTTTACAAAAATGAGAAAGTTTGACGTTCAAATTGAGATGGATAGAGCATTGTTTAATGTATGCAAAACCATCAATTTCACTAATTGTTTTTAGGGGAAGATGTGTTTTACAACCAGCATCAAGCCACAACAGAATTCATTTTAAGCTCAATATCATGAGAATGCAAATAGATTTCAATGTGCATCTCAAAAATTCAAATCATTGATATTGGTATTTGTGAAGTATATAAACTCACTCTAATCATCGTCTGAGCTGCCATAGTCTTGGCAGAGCGAAAGCAGTCCATTGTTTGCATTACTGCTACTACTTCCGTTCTCTTTCTCCTTTGAGTTTTCTTCCACTTTTGCCTGACCGTGGGTGCCGTTACTTCCTTCCTCTTTCTCGTTTTTGGGTTCTTCTAGTTTTGCCGAATTGTTGCTGCTGGAAGCAGCAACAGCTGGTTTCTTGATGACAGAAATTCGAACGGATGAAGACTTGAAGATGAATTTAGCATCACCGGAAGCTCCTGACGTAGAACTTTCTGTTAATCATCAGAATACAAAAAACACGCTTCGTCAGCATCTTTGGTTTTAAAACATATACCATATTATGGTTGTCAAAGCAACGGCATATTTATAGCATACCTTTGGAGCTATCGAGGAAGCTGGTTTTCGTCAAAATATCCGTCGGCTTACTTGGAAGTTCATTTGTTATCTTTGGTCTCTGCATTGCATATAGGCGCCAGCATTAGCTCAACGAATAGACATAGATATCAATTCCCCAGGATTCAGTTGTAAACACGAAAATAAACATGATGCTCAACTTCTGAGTAATATATGATAGCTAAACATATGAAGTGAGATGAGGATAAAGACAACGAACAAGTTAAAATCAGTTTGGACAAGACATGAATCCCAGGACATGTCAAATTAATGATTCTATAAACATTTCATGCCAACAATATTGCTGTTAAAAATGCCATTAACTATTCCTATATAGGACAACTATAAAGAATAAAATAATAGTTAAAACATGTTCGTACCTTTGCATTATCGTTTGGAATCTCCTTTTTTCCATCTGCAAGCTTATTGTCATCATCTAAATCATCGTCGACGTCATCCAAATCTTCATCATCAATCCTCCGGACGAAATCCTTTGACCCCTGGCATTTTTTTTTGAAACAGAGCAACCATATTAGAAACAAGAATTTAAAATTTCAACAACCAGATGTAAAGAACAATGATGCTTACATGGAAAACTATCGACTTAATCAAATTTTCATCTTCTTCCTCCAGTTTCTTTTCCTGCATGCAGAAAACAATAGATACAATCCACGGTTAGTAACAAAGATCGGCATTACAAACAACTAACATACAATTAGAATTTGTTGCATTTCCCCATGAAAACAAGGCTTTCTTTAACTACACTTATGCAGTTGTTTGCTATATTAGAGTGATTTCCATAAATATAATGTGAATCATTTCAAAAGCACCCATAAATATAGCAGACAATCTAGTTCGACAAACATGTTTTTACAAATCAAAGTGATACAACATACAAGGAAGTTTAATAGAAACCCAAGGAAAATATTTAATAATACTGATATGTAATTTCTACATAAATTATTTTCACAATACTCCTTCCAGCAGTCTAAACAGAGTATTTCATGCATATTGCAAACTCGAGGGATCAGTTTCAGACAACTTCAGATAGTATGGATGTCCTGTATCGGCCAATAGATATTATGATGCACAGTGCTTAAGAAATTAATTGTATGGATATAGTAAAGAAAATTTGGGGTTGGGTCAGGTTGGGTTTATCAGGTAAGTGGCAATGAGCTGGATTGTCGATACTCAAATGTGTCAGTACAAGAACTGGTTCATATATTTCATCTAAAACAGGCATTTCCCAATCAGCCTAAATGTCATTGAATTATATTAACATTACTTACAGCCAACAAGACAATATGGGATTCTAGAGTTCAAAGTTCTCAAGATTCATATGCAAGAAGAAGATATAATGATAGAGATAAAAATCCTACCTTTTTCTCAGCTGTGCGCTGCAAGGCTTCAAGCATCGCATCGACACTGACAGTTGCATGCCTAGACTGCAAAATAATAATAAGAAAAGTATAAGTACCGAAATCAGTAATACATGATTTAGAGCTCTTCTAAGCTAAAAAACTAAAAGTATTTACCTTCATGGACTTCATTTCATCCAAAGCAGCAAGGATGTCCATTTCTCTTTTTGAGTCCAAAGTTCTATTCTCCAATGATTTCATTGCATCTCCCATTTCTTCAGCATCCCTTTTCCGCTTCTCCGAATCCGCTACCTGATGAACACAACGGCACATAAATTGAAACATGTCTTAAAAGCACGTGAACAATGAACAACAACATTATGTCATGTCTTTACCTCATCCTCTGCACGCCAAGGCTCAAAATTTCTTGTAGCACCTGACTCAACAATATAGTCAGAATTTTGTGGGTCTGTCTTCATTGTAAGCTCAGCCGAGCACTTGGTGCATTTGAAGTAGAATCTGAATATCTGGATTCCTAAATATGTCTGAAAACAAGTACACAGCAAAATATGAGATCACACAAATAGCGGCCTTAAAGAAACAGAAACTATAATAGTAAGAAATAAGCCTAACATGTTACCCCCACCCTGCCTAAACACTGTTTCAATATTCCTATACTAATACAATTCATTTAAAAAAGGGTATAGAGCAAACAGTTTAAATCTCATAATTTGGCAACAGAGCAAATTGGGAACAACATGAACTCAAATCCCAAACCCGGATTATTGTCATCAATGAAAAGCTTCAAAGCTATGTTTAAGGCACACACATACAAGTGCTGAATTCATTAGAAACATAAGGCAACTATGGTTGAACTTAATACACTTCCTCAAATGCATTAAAACAATGTGAAGCTTCTTGTCCCCAATAAAACCCCAAATAACCCAAACAAGAAAATTTCACACTCCCAATCCAAACCAATGATCCATTCTGGTCTCCAATATAAGCTCTTTATATCAAACTCCAATTAAAGCTCTAAGACATTTAATGTTGAAATCATCTCCTCAATCAACCTAACAAAAAGTAATCAATTTCCCAAACTGCCACTACACTCAAAGCCTAAGCATAGATAAACTAGCTACTAAAGGTATCAAATTAGGTTAACAGTGAGAAAAATTCAAGTGCCCAGTTTCATATTTCACTCTTCAAACCTAAATCCAGAAACCCAATACACACAAAAATTGAGATTCAAGCCTGTTGAATTACCTCTCCAACGTCTTCTTTGCGGGAATTGAACTTCGTTCCCTTGTAGATGTAGTTTCCACAGGTATTGCAGCGTATGCTCATCGGAAGCATGATGCGGACCTTAATATGCAGGTTCTTCGGTCGCCGGATTGAAGTCCGGCGGATAGTACATTTCTCGTGATTGTTTAAAATGTCTCATTTTTGTTCGGGACAAAATCACCCTTTTTTGTCAAATTCGAGACATTGTAATGCCGACTAATTAACGACAAATAGCATTTTTGCATCGAGTTAAAAAAATTCACACAATATCAACAAAACAAAATTCCATTTTGAATACACTACAAGAAAAATCCGAATTTGCTAGGGAATTTTGCTAGGCATTTGCTAGGCAAAAACCGTTTTGCTAGGCATTTTGCTAGGCAAAATTTGCCTCGCAAATATCACCCTCGCAAATTTTTGCGAGGCAATTTGCTAGGGAAATTTGCGAGGCAAGTAAGTGCCTAGCAAAATGCCTCGCAAAAGTTGCCTAGCAAAGTGCCTAGCAAGTGCCTAGCAAAAAATTTGCGAGGCCATTGACTTTTCCTAGCAAATTGCCTAGCAAACGTTAATTTATTTGAAAAAAAAATTAGGCATTTTTCCTAGCAGAAGTGCCTCGCAAATTTGGCTGTGTTTTATACTATTATATTATTTTTTATTTAATATTAATTTATACCTGTTTTTTTGAATTATTTAATATCAATATATCAAACCTTTTTTTTTATTAAATTAACAATAAATTATTCAAAATCAATTACGAACATCCACATGTTTGATTATAGAAATAAAGTAGTCCAAAAAACAAAACGGTAAAACATCAAGTCCAAAAAACATAACGTAATACAAACATCAAGTCGGAAAACTAATGATCGTAACCAGAGTCGGAAGGAATAGAACTAGACTGTCGAGGAGGCTGGTCACATGGCTGGCTCCGGCCCCTAGCACGCTTGAATATATATATAATTTGTACTCGTCCGGAACCTTTCCAATGGATGCAACACTCTCTTTAAAGGCTTGGAACCGTGCCTGCACATCAAGATATACAATAACTCGATTAATGGAAAACTAACCTAACTACCTAAGCAGAGAATTTGCAATAAAAAAAAATAGGCACACTAGTTTCAGGAATATGGCTACTCAACAATAACTCCCACCAAATAAAGCTTAAAAAGACTACAATGTTCAGCACACTAGTTTCAGGAAGAGTTAACAGGGTTATGGGGGGTTTGTCTAACCATGAGTCCATGACTAACCAATATGAGTACTTTAACTACAGCTGTACTGTTATCTATCTTAAATGTTTGGCAGGGGAAGCTTAAATCTAGATGGTCAGTTAAGCTTTCTATAGACTTTTTCTGCAAACACAAGATTTTATAATATTTACCCGGAGCTTGAACGTGTAAAGAGAAATAAACCCAATCGGACAAACATCAAGTTTAAGAATCAAACTTGTGAAGACTTGCGTTGACTAAAACCATATCTATTTAATTTGAGTTCTAACCTTATCAGGTAATAATAACACTGGACAACTTCATCAAGGTTCAGATGTTTTCTCACATAAGAAGAACAAACATTTCCTTATTTACTTTTGTCATTTTGTGGTTGAAGACATTAGCTTCTAATGTCATTTCCTTGTAGGCTTTTGCAAGATATTGGGAGAAAAAAAAATTAAAAGGTTATAAATATTTCCCATATATACAATATTAACTTCCTTCCAATTTGATTCATTTTTCTGTAAATTTCACAAACTATAACAACTTTAGATAAACAAGAGAGCTAGTCACTAAGAGAAAATAAATAGAGAATTGCATCAGAGAAAAGCATCCAATAGAACTTATGAAGCTTAAAGAGAGCATTCAGATTAGAGAAGCCACAGAAATTTTAATGTAGATGATAGTCAATTATAAGACAAATAATCACCTTTAGGAAGCGAGAACAATTTTTGGGAATTGAGCTATCTCTAATATATGACATCGTATTGCTTATAAACATTTCTGGCACACACTCAGCATCATATCGGTCCACAATTTCAACAACCTACAAATTGAACACCAAATAAGTTTTGTAGATCTATGTTGTGTGAACATGATTGGAAAAAATAAATAAATAAATAACGCACTGCATCAGAAGATTTACCTGGTGTGAAGCACGAAGAGTAACAAGACCAACAGGAATAAACATGACACCCAATATGAAATATGTAGCAATGACCTACAGAGAAGATAATAAACATCAGAAACAATCATATTTAATGTGAATCTAAACTATGCAAGACTGATACAGTGAAATAATGGTCAATAATTTCTATACACTCACCCATGCCGGTGTCAACACAGGTTTACAAGCTGGGAGACTCTGCTGTGTAAACTGGTACAAAGCTGCAAAACCGTCGTAACAATATCACAGAAAGGTACAACTTTTTATTCTGACAAAGAAATGAGGAGAAAGAGACAGTTGACAAAAATCATACATTTTTACTCAGTTGACAAAACTTCCACTAAGTAATGTGTAACCTCCTAAACTATTTGTGGATCAACAAGTTAATAAAAATCACACATTTTCCATCAGAGCAACGAAAACAAGTATGCTAGAGTATAGTCACAACTCTATACTATGAGTCAGTTAAATATAAAAAAACCCATTTAAATGAAAACAAGCCATAAATTAAAGATATGTAAGAACACATTTAGGTGAGCACATTTTGTCTAAATTTTGATTAAACGCCACCTGTTTCCACACTGAACAATTAGTTGGAACTAATGCATCATCACTCAGTACAATAATTATACACAACTACATACAATTAGTTAATTATAAGAAAATAAAAATATATAAATGAAAGAAAAATTGCAAAGGATAACCCAATAAATATGATAAATTTACCTTTAGATCGCCTTGAACGAACCGAAGTTGATTGGGCTCCTGCAGAATCTCTAGACGTGCCCCCTCCATCCACATCCATCAGTGGCAAATTTTGACAGCCCCGACCCACAAATGCACCAGCACTAGAGACCAATCCTATAGTTGCAATGACATTAGCACAACAAAAATAAGTGTCTCATTATCACAACCTGCACCACAAATGATACCTTCATACATACATGAATTTGGAACCAGAGTACCAGACTCAAAACCAAATAAATCAAACCTTCCACTAGATGCTACATTATCGCTAAACAAACCTAGAACAAAAAAAATATTAGAACCCTATCTTTGTTAGTAGTTTTGCTTCTGGAAATACAAAGATCAGCGGAATAAAATCATATTCAATTCCTAACAACAATAGAATAGCAAAACACAGTAAATTGAAAAGGCATTATATTTTCAGGAAATGGGGAAAAGCAACTCAGGTAATCCAAAATATATAGAGTCAGCTGAAAGATATGATGAGCCTGTTATCTACTACAAAACTTGCCGGCAAAGAAATAAATTGCATTTCTTTTCTTTTCTTCCAAAAACTCCATATTCAATTTTGATGTTAGTGGGCTTGAACACAAAAATCAATACAGGCTTCAAATTGAATGCTAGAAGTTACACTCATTTCTAGTGTAAAAAAAGAAGAAAAACAACAACAAAATATGTAATAGCGTGATCATGAAATAGACGAAAGTTTCAATTCTATTAAGGCTGTATCTAATTCCGTACCGTCCTCTGGGCAACCAAACAGATGATCAAATTCCGCGGATCGATCCGAAGCTTAGAGCAGCTAGCTAATTGATGAAATGCGAAAACGAATCCAAAGCAAAAAAAATTGGGGAAATGAAAGTATGTAATTTTTATTACCTCAGAATGTGAAAGTAATGAAACTGGAAAAGAGGGTGAGAGAATTAGGGTTTGAATTGAAAACCCAAAAAGGGAGGAGAGAGATCGCTTCCAGGGAGAAAAAGTGGAATCTTAGATTATTCGTATCTTGACTAATTGGAAACAACTGTGTGCATCGATTCGATTGTGCGTCCTCTCGGACGAATGGTTGTGTGCCAGATTCTAATCAAATGTTAATGCCTGAGAAACAGACTCTACACAAATGTCTCTTTGAATGTACGGATTTATGTCCGATCCACCATGGAAGCTTTTCTTTTTGTTCCTTGTCTCTACAGATCGAACACAATTATGCATATTTTATTGGAATATGCCGTTTGTCTCAAATGGTAATTTACTTGCCACTTTGTTTTCAGTTTTCTTTTTTTATTATTTTTTTTCTTAACTATAAGATTTTGAAGCGGATCCATGATCAACATATTAAAGTTATAATATATTTAAATTAATCTACATTCGAACCAAGAACGTAGATCTATAACAACGACAAAGCTCCCCTAACAAACATAACTACATTTTGTAGGTCTCGAACTCGATACTAAATCTGAAGTCCAAGGAGTTGAGCTGGAGGCTTGGGTCATTGGGGATGGAGCCGGGGGCTTGCGTCCTTACTCATGAATTTATAGAGAATGCACAAAGGTAGCAAAGGTTTAGTAGGAAACTCGGTTGCGAGTCCCAAAACCCTCACGAGCATAAGAGTATGTTTCTACTCCATAAATTCGAATCACACCTTGCTATAGAGGAATTTAGAGGTAATTTTTTAAAGAGAAGTTTTTATATCTCCTACCAATTAAGAGTATTTATATTTATATATCAAATTCACTATGTGCCGTCATGTGATTAGTCGTTGAAAAAATGGTGTCTTTTTAATGGCCCACTAAGATATTGGAATTCTAGCCTTGTAGCTAGGAGCACCAAATGAACTTGAGAGCTACCGCATGTCCTTCAAACATCATGTGACCGAGTGGAGCCCCTACAATCGCCTATCACTTTGGGTAGTGTCATAACAATGAGAGGAATCTTGGTGATGATCCGATGAAGCGGGGAGCCTTGGAGTTGACCTAGCTCGACGAAAAACTTGGAGTTTATAGGGAAGCCTCTTTGGGATCCTTAGATGCTTATCTTGTATATATGACGAGTATAGAGGAAACTCGCTGTGAGCCTGCGACCCTCAAATTCTTGCGGAATCTCTGTGAAAACTGCTATGTTCTGCATAACGTTTACTATGCACTGTGAATAGAATCATCCTTAAGTTACAAGGTAGCATGTTGGACCAATGCAATTACTAACCTAATGAATAAAAAGTTGGGGGGAAAAAACTACAAAAACAAAATTTAACCCTCTCCTGAGAGGGTGTGCCATGCTACATCTCTTCTTCAACTCAAATAAAATACAAATAATTTAACCGAATTATACTACGCTAATCTTCTTAACCATCCATTGCTGCATCTTGCTCTTCCTTCGGGACATCATTTGCAACTTGTGGCCGTTTCAAAGCTGAAAGAATGCAAATGAAATAATCAAAGATCCTTTTATATCAACAGGTACTCAAAGCAAGGACAACTGAGACAACTACAAAAGAAACAGAACAGGGGTTGTTGAAGAAGTTGCACAATCACACTTACATTTAAGAGATGATCCAGCAAGACAAGTCAACCTCGATTTCGTATTAGCCTCGGCTAAAGGATTTGGCTTCTCCTTAACAGCCATGCGCACATCCCACACACGAATAACTCCATCTGACGATGCGGATGCCACTAAATAGGGATCCTCATCAGCAGAAGCACTATTTTTTCTTGAGAGGACAACTAAACCTTTCAAACGGGCAGAATGAGCACCCTCGATACAATATGCAACCTTGCCACTGTTTGTATCCCATGCTGTAATATTCCGGTCCTCACCACCAGTGAACAGAAGGCCGTTCTATCAAAGTTAAAAGCAAATTACATGGAGAAAAAAAGGGGTAATACAATAATAAAACACGGACGTAATCTGATTTGGAGTGACAAAGCTCATCCATACTTGTATTTACCATCACAAATACATTATATCAAGAAATTGCTTCCACCCATCTTTTATACCAACCCAAACTCCCAATATTCAGGATGCGATCATCTTTAAACCCATTCAACTACAGCAAATTCCTACTCTCTCTTTTGCAAAGCACAATTGAGAGCCAGCCACAGGGATCCCGCTGCTCATATACTCGAGCCTACAATTTGAAATTTCAGCAATGCAGTCGAAGACTAAAATCCTAACATAAAACTATACGTATCTTCCATTATTTTACCAAAGCTTCTCTCTACATACAGCTATACAAGTCTAAATTCCTGTTTAAGGAATCCAACTACAATCACAGTATTGAATATCAATGAAACTAAATATAACAACACAACAACACACTTAACACAAGCCTCCAAACTAGCATCCCATACAACAACTGCGGTCGTCACTTTAATTCACATTCAAGCACAAAATAGCAATGTTAACAGTTTTGTAGAATCAATTTGTCCAATTTGCATAATAAATATGGCAATCCAGCAATGTGTCACACAAGCTTCAATTCAACAATAT
>JAYMSZ010000245.1:0-23419 GCA_036897665.1 Pelargonium citronellum
CATCTGCAGCGCCGCCAGAGCTCGCGAGGACGCCGGCCGAGGAACAAAGAACTGCATCTTCTTTCTTTTTTGTTTTCTTTTATTTTTTTTAATTTAAAGCTAAGGGTAAAATGGTCATTTTAACACATTAGATGGGAGATTGGATGACAAAATGGATGGGAAGATGTTTGGTATAGTTTAGGGTATCCAAAAGTTAAATTCAAAAGTTAAGGGTATCCAGGGTTAAAAGTGGTATAGTTGAGGGTAGGCAACGTGTAGTTTACCCTTGATTTAAAGGATGTTTGGATCTGGTGCTGTTCCTCCCAGATATGGCCGGGGTCCCTTGGCCGGAGGCCGGCAAACCACCCCCGTGAATCACTAGTGAGATTCCCGTGCATTCCACGGGTTAAAAAATACTTGAAATAAAAATATAATATTAATCTAATTGGAGCCGATCACATGTGAAATTTAGTTTAAACTTGTTAACAATGTAAAAACTTAGGACATTACTCTTCTAACAGATAAATATTATATTCTAACAACTTAGGACATTACTCTTCTATGCCATGTAAAACTTTCCTAACTAACAATATCCTATATTCTCTAACACCCTCCCTCAAGCTCCCTTGAGGTATCCTAATACCCATTGTGGAATCTAAAACATCTTGCATTGTTTATTTGGATTGAACTCTCATGAGAGGTCACAATCTTGGGTGGAGGTTATGCTACTCAAGCTATTACATAACACATCAACCACCATGAGAAACTGACCATGCTATTAGCGGTTAACCATCTATTTAACGATGATTTGTCAAATGTGTGTCCACGTTATTAGTTTTTAAAGTCTTCCCTCATGATTACAAGAGCATCGAGGTTCTTGAAGGCGATGGCAAATGTGCAGGATCTGTTCGCCTCATAACATACGCCGAAAGTACATAATGTAGTCTATATAATACATGTTGCACCCAAGGCGCTTACTTCTCTGGAAAACTCACATTTGAGCCTCAGTAGTTACGCTTGCTGATGAAAGAAAAATTATGCCACCTTGTTCAAAAGGTTCTCCAATTGTGAAGGATTCAAAAGAGAAGATAGTGGAAGTGGATGATGAGAAGAAATGGGTTGCATGCTGTGTGATTGGTGAGGATCTGCTGAAGTACTACAAGAGCTTCAAAGGAGGGTTGGTGAAGTGGTCATGTGAGTATGAGAAGGCAGATGAAGAGGTTCCTGACCCAACATTGATCAAATACTTTGCTATCAAGAACTTCATATCTCTTTTATGGTCTTCAGTAGTACTAAATAATGTGTGCAACTCAACTTCCACTATGATCTCTATGGTGATGCTTGAGAGTTGCATTTGGTCAGTACTAGCTAGATGAGCCAATATTTTACTTGTTTGTATTGGAAAAGGATCAATGTAATGAGTATCCATGTATTCAGTTTTACAATAACAATAACAATAAAACCAAAGAATATGAGACTCCCGACAAAACACGGAGAAAATAAATCGGAATAAGCGCTTTGTACTTACAATTTTATTAGAGGCAAGTATAAGTGTTAAAATTAAATTATGACGTGTTATATTCTCGTTAGCTTGACTGAGTCTCAGCTTATATCACTTTAGGTGTAAACTTTTTCTTCCAATAATAATACTTCAGAACATTCGTATTAAGGACATTCGCATTTGGGACATTCGTATTCGGAACATTCGTAACTCGGGACATTCATATTTTGAGACATTCATAATTCAAGACATTCGGATTCGGGACATTCGTAATTCGAAAAATTCGTATTCGGGTCATTCGTATTCAGGACATTCATAATTCGGGACATTCGTGATACAAGACATTTGTAATTCGAGACATTCGTAATCCGGGACATTCGAGATTCGGGACATTCGTAATTTAGGACATTCGCAATCGTGATATTCGTAATTCGGGAATCTCGTAAGTCGAGACATTGGTAATTCGAAAATCTCATAAACCGAGACATTCGTAATTCAGGGCATTCGTAATTCGGGACATTCGTAATCGAGACATTCTTATTCGGTACATTCGTAATACGGGATATTCCTAATTCGGAACATTCGTAATTCGGGGTATTCGTGACTCGGGACATTCGTGATACGTAACATACGTAAATGAAAGACATTCGAAAATCGGGACATTCGTGATTCGGGACATTCATATTTTGGACATTAGTTGTTCAGGACATTAATCGAGACATTCATAATTTGGGACATTCAGATTCAGGGCATCCAGAATCGGGACATTGTAATTTGGGACATTCATAATTCGGGATATTCGTAATCAAAACATTCGTATTCGGGACATTCATATTTTGGAAATCTCGTAAATTGGGACATTCGTAATTTGGAACATTCGTATTTGGGACATTTGTAATTCATGACATTTGTAAATCGGGACATTCATAATTCGGGATATTCGGGGACATTCGTATTTCGAGACATTCTTAATTCGAGACATTCGGATTGGGGACATTCGTAATTCGGGAAATTTGTATTCAGGTCCTTCGCAATTCGGGACATTCAGATTCAGGGCATCCGGAATCGGGACATTGTAATTTGGGACATTCATAATTCGGGATATTCGTAATCAGAACATTCGTATTCGAGACATTCGTATTTTGGAAATCTCGTAAATTGGGACATTTGTAATTCAGGACATTCGTATTTGGGACATTTGTAAATCGGGACATTCATAATTCGGGACATTCGGGGACATTCTTAATTCGAAACATTCGGATTGGGGACATTCGTAATTCGGGAAATTTGTATTCGGGTCATTCGCAATTCGGGACATTCGTATTCTGGAGATTCGTAATTCGGGACATTCGTGATTAGGGACATTCGTATTCGGGACATTCGGAATTAAGGAATCTCGTAAATCGGGACATTCGTAATTCGGGAATCTCGTAAGTCAGGACATTGGTAATTCGGAAAACTTGTAAATCGAGACATTCGTAATCGAGACATTTTTATTCGGGAAATTCGTATTTAGGACATTCGTATTCGGGACATTTGTAATTCGGGATTCTCGTAATTCGGGACTTCTTCATTCAAGACATTCGTATTCGGGTCTTACGTATTCGGAACATTCGTATTCAGGACATTCATATTTCGGGAATCTCGTAAATCGGGACATTCGTAATTCGGGATATTCATAATTTGGAACATTCGTATTTGGGACATTCGTATATGGGACATTCAGAATCGGGACATTCGTACATCAGGACATACATTCGTAATTCGAAACATTCAGATTCAGGACATTCGTATTCGTGGCATTCGTAATCAGGACATGCGTATTCGAACATTCGAAATTCATAAATCTCGTAAATCGAGACATTCGTAATTCAGGAATCTCATAACTTGGGAATCTCGTAATTCGGGACATTGGTAATTCGGAAATCTCGTAAATCGACATTCATAATTCGGGGCATTCGTATTCAGAACATTCTTATTCAGGGCATTCTTATTCGAGACATTTGTAAATCGGGGCAATTTGTAATCAGGACATTCGTGCTACAGGAAGTTCGTGATACGAGACATTCGTGATTCGGGACATTCGTAAATCAGAATATTCGTGATTCGGGGCATTTGTACTTGGGACATTAGTTGTTCGATAAATTAATCGAGACATTCATAATTCGGGACATTCGTAATTTGGGACATTCAGATTCGGGGCATTTGGAATTCGGGAATCTCGTAAATCGTGACATTCGTAATCAAAACATTCGTATTTTAGGAATCTCGTAAATCGGGACATTTGTAATTCGGACCATTTGTAATTCGGGACATTCGTAAATCGGAACATTTGTGAATCGGGACATTGGTATTCTGGACATTCATATTCGTGACATTCAGATTCGGGACATTCGTAATTCGGGAATCTCGTAAATCGGGATATTTGTATTCGAGACATTAGTAATTCAGGACATTGGTAATTCAGAAATCTCGTAAATCGAGACATTCATAATTTGGGAATCTCTTAAATCAGGACATTCATAATATCCGAGACATTCGTAAATCGGGACATTCTTAATTCGGGAATCTCGTATATCGGGACATTCGTGTTTGAGACATTTGTCATTCAAGAATCTCGTCAATCGGGACACTCGTAATTCGGGAATCTCGTAAATCGGGACATTCGTATTTAGGACTTTTGTCGGGACATTCATATATGATTTTATTTCACCGGCAAAAGCACCTATAAAAGTAGAATTTTATTTCACCGCAGCCAAGAAAGATTAAACATCTAGATGAAAAATCTTACATGCTGGACTTACGCCCGTAATGTGTCAAACAAAGCTTCTATACAACAAGCATTGCTAGTAATAGTTGGGCACAAACTTTGAATATTTGATGAAAGAAAATCATCTGGTTGTAAATCGGGACATTCGTGATTCAAGACATTCGTAATTCGGGACATTTGTATTCGGGACATTCGTAATCGGGACAATCGTAATCGGGACATGCGTTATTCGGGACATACGTCAATCAGGACATTCGTGATTCGGGACATTCGAAACTCAGGGCATTCGTAACTCAGGACATTCGAGTTCGGGACATTCGTGATTCGGGACATTCGTAAATCGTGACATTCGTAAATCTGAACATTCATAATCGGGACATTCGTAATCGAGACATTCGTAATTTAGGACGCCCGTAATTCGGGACATTCGTATTTGGAAGATTCGTGATTCGGGATATTCGTAATTCAGGACATTTGTAATTGGGACATTCGTAATTTAGGAAATTCGTTATTCACGACATTTGTAATTCGAGATATTCGTAATTGGGACATTCATAATTCGGGAAATTCAGAACATTCGTAATTTGGAGATTCGGGACATTCGTTAATCAAGATATTCGTAATTCAGGACATTCATATTCAGGACATTCGTGATCAGGACATTCGTAATTTGCGACATTCGTGATTCTGGACATTCGTGATTTTGAACATTCGTAATCGGGGCATTCGTTATTCGGGACATTCGTAGTTCGGGACATTCGTAAGTCGGGACATTCGTAATTCAACACATTCGGGACATTCGTTAATCAAGGCATTTGTAAAACAGGACATTCGTATTCAAAACATTCGTTATTCAAGACATTCATAATTCGGTACATTCGTTATTCGGGACATTCGTTAATCAAGATATTCGTAATTCGGGACATTCATATTCAGGACATTCGTGATTTGGGACATTCGTGATTCAGGACATTCGTAATTCGAGACATTCATGATTTGGGATATTCGTGATTCTGAACATTCGTAATCGGGACATTCGTTATTCGGGACATTCGTAAGTCGGTACATTCGTGATTCGACACATTCGAAATTCGGGACATTCGTTAATCAGGGCATTTGTAAATCAGGACATTCGTATTCGAAATATTCGTTATTCAAGACATTCGTAATTTGGGACATTCGTAATTTGGGACATTCGTAATTTAGGGAATCCGTAATCGGGACATTTGTAATTTAGGTCATTCGTATTCAGGACATTAGTAATTCGGGACATTCATGATTCGAGACATTCGTAATCGGGACATTCGTATTCTGGACATTTGTATTCAGGACTTTGTAATCGGGACATTCATAATTTGGGACATTCGTATTCAGGGCATTCATATTCAGAACATTCGTTATTCGGGACATTCGTAAGCCGGGACATTCGTTAATCAAGATATTCGTAATTCGGGACATTCGTGATCTGGAACATTTATGATTTAGGCATCCGTAATATGGACATTCGTAATTTAGTACATTCGTATTCAGGATATTTGTAATTTCTAATCTGGACATTCGTAATTTAGGACATTCGTATTCAGTACATTTGTAATTCGTAATTTGAACATTCGTAATTCAGGTCATTCGTAATTCGGGCGATTCAGGATATTCGTAATCGGGATATCCGTGATTCGGGACAGTTGTGTTTCGGAACATTCGTATTCGGGACATTTGTGTTCGGGAAATTCGTGATTCGGGTCTTAGGTGATTCGTGCAATTAGGGATATTCGTAATCAGGACATTCGTGATTCGGGACATTCGTAATTCAGGACATTCGTAATTTGGGAAATTCATAATCGGGACATTTGTATTCTAGACATTCGTAATTCGGGACATTCGCAATTCGGCCAATTCGGGACATTCGTAAGTCGGGACATTCGTAATTTGGGACCATTATATTCGGGATATTCGTAATTCAGGTCATTCGTAATTTGGGACTTCGTAATCGGGACATTCGTAATTCGGGACATTCGTATTCAGGACATTCCAATTTGGGATATTCGTATTCAGGACATTCATATTTGGGACATTCGTAATTCAGGACTTCGTAATCAGAACATTTCTATTTGGGACATTCGTATTCAAGACATTTGCATTCGAGACATTCGTATTTAGGACATTCGTAATTCTGGCAATTTGGGACATTCGTTAGTCGGGACATTTGTAAGTCGGGAGATTCATAATTGAGACATTCGTGATCCGAGATATTCGCAATTCGAAACATTCCAAATTGGGACTTGCATAATTCGGGACATTCATAATCGAGACATTCGTAAGTCGGGAGATTCGTAATCGGGACATTCGTGATCTGAGATATTCGCAATTCGAGACATTCTTTATCGGGACTTTCATAATTTGGGATATTCATAATTCGGGACATTCGTAATCGAGACATTCGTAAGTCAGGACATTCGAAATTCGGGACATTCGTTAATCGTGGCATTTGTAAATTGGGACATTTGTATTCGGATCATTCGTTATTCAGGATACTCACAATTTGGGACATGCATAATCGTGACATTCGTATTCGGGACATTCGCAATCGAGACAATCATATTTGGGGCATTCATATTCTGGACATTCGAAATCAGGAAATTAGGGACATTTGTAAGTCAGGAAAATCGTAATTCGGGACATTCAAATTCGGAACATCTGTACTTTTGGACATTCATAATTCGGGAAATTTGTAATTCGGGACATTCGTATGTCAAGAGATTCGTAATTGGGACATTCGTGATCCAAGATATTCGCAGTTCGAGACATTCCTAATTGGGACTTTCATAATTCAGGGTATTCGTAATCGGGACATTCATGATTTCGGATATTAGTAATTGAGATATTTGTAATCGAGACATTCGTATTTTGGACATTCACAATCGGGACATTCGTATACGGGACATACGCAATCGGGACATTCGTAATCGGGACATTCGTAATTTGGGACATTCATAATTAGAACATTAGTAATCGGGACATTCGTATTTGGGACATTCGTTGTTCGGGACATTCGTGATTTGGAACAGTTGTGATTCAGGCATCCGTAATCGGGACATTCGTATTAAGGACATTTTTAATTCGTGAAATTCGTAATCAGGATATTCGTAATTGGGACATTCGTAATTTGGGCAATTCGGGACAATCGTAACCGCACATCCGTGATTCGAGACATTCGTGTTTTGGAACATTGGTGAATCCAAACATTCGAAATGAAAACATTTGTATTCAGGACATTAGCGGGACAATCATATTCGGACAATCGTAAGTCAGGACATTCGTATTCGGGACATTCGTTAATCGGGACATTCGGGACATTAGTAATTCGAGACATTCATAATTCGGGACATTCGTAATTCAGGACATTTATGATTCGGGACATTCATAATTCAGAACATTTGTTAATTGGGACATTCGTAAATCGGGACATTCGTGATTCGGGACATCCGTATTTGGGACATTCATAATTTGAGACATTCGTATTCGGGACATTCATGATTTGGAACATTTGTAAAACGGGACACTAATGATTCAAGACATTCATGATTCGAAGGACATTCATGATTCAGGACATTTGTGATTCGGGACGTTCGTTAATCGGGACATTCGTGATTCGAGACATTCGTAATTCAGGACATTAGTTAATCGGAACATTCGTATTGGGGACATTCATATTCAGGATATTCGTGATTCGGGACATTCATGATTCGGGACATTCGTAAATTTGGACATTCGTGATTCGGGACATTCGTATTCGGCATATTCGTATTTAGGACATTTGTAATTCGTGAAATCCGTAATCGGGATATTCGTAATTGGGACATACGTAATTCGGGCGATTAGGGACATTCGTAATCGAGACATTCGTGTTTCGGAACATTTGTGATTAGAAACAATCGAAATGAGAACATTTGTATTCAGGACATTCACAATTTGGGACAATCATATTCGGACAATAGTAAGTCGGGACATACGTAATTCGGGACTTCGGAACATTCGTGATTCGGGACATTCGTGATTCGAGACATTCGTTAATTTGGACATTCGTATTCGAGACATTCGTAATTCAGTACATTCATGTTTCGGGACATTCCTTAATTGGGACATTCCTAAATCAGGACATTCGTATTCGGGAATGATTCGAGACATTCGTATTCGGAACATTCGTGATTTGGGACATTCGTATTCGCGACATTCGTGATTCGAGACATTCGTTAATCGGGACATTCGTTCGTGATTCCGGACAATCGTCATTCGGAACATTTGTATTCGGAACATTCATGATTCGAGACATTTATGATTCGGGACATTCATATTCAAGACATTCATGATTCGGGACATTCATGATTCGCGACATTCATTAATCAGGACATTCGTTAATAGACATTTGTAAATCGGGACATTCGTAAATCAGGTGATTCATTATTCGAGACATTCGTATCCGGGACATTCGTAAAACGGGACATTTATATTCAGGACATTCGTGATTCGAGACATTCGTATTCAGGACATTCATGATTCGAGACATTCGTTAATCGGGACATTCCTATTCGGGAAATTCTTGAATCGGGATATTCGTCATTGAGACATTTGTAATTCGAGTAATTCGGGACATCCATGATTCAGGGCATTCGTGTTTCAGAACATTCATGATTCGAAACATTCGAAATGAGAACATTTGTATTCGGGACATTTGCAATTCGGGACAGTCGTAAGTCGGGACATTCGCAATTCGGGACTTCGGGACATTCGTAATCAGAACATTCGTGATTTGGGACATTCATGATACGAACATTCGTGATTCGAGACATTCGTTAATCGGGACATTCGTATTCGGGACATTCGTGATTCAGGTTCGTGATTCGGGACATTCATGATTCGAGACATTCATGATTTGAGACATTCATATTCGGGACATTAATGATTCGAGACATTCGTATTCGGGACATTCGTAAAACGAGACATTCATATTCGGGACATTCCTGATTCGGGACATTCCTATTCGGGTCATTAATGATTGGGGACATTCGTTATTCGGGACATTTGTGATTCGGGACATTCGTAAATCGGTGCATTCGTAATCCGGGCATTCCTATTTGAGACATTCGTGATTCGGGACATTCGTTAATCAGGACATTCGTATTTTGAGACATTCGTATTCGCGGCATTCATATTCCAAATATTTGTTATTCTTGACATTCGTTAATCAAGACATTCGTAATTTGGGACATTGGTGGTTTAAAACAGTAGTTCTTCAGGCATCCGTAATCGGGACATTCATATTCAGGACATCTGTAATTCACGAAATTCGTAATCGGTATATTCGTAATTCGAGCAATTCGGGTCATTCGTAATCGGGACATTCGTGTTTTGGAACATTTGTGATTCCAAACATTCGAAATGAAAACATTTGTATTAGGGACATTTGCAATTCGGGACAATCGTAAGTCGTGACATTCGTAATCGGAACATTCGTGATACGGGACATTCGTGATTTGAGACATTCGTAATTAGGGACATTCGTGATTCGGGACTTAGGTAATTCGGGCAATTAGGGATATTCGTGATTCGGGACATTCGTAATTTGGGACATTCGTAATTGAGTACGTTCGTAAGTCGGGACATTCGTAATTCAGGATAATTATATTTTGGACATTCGTAATTCGGGACTTCGTAATTGGGACATTCCAAATTGGGACATTCGTATTCAGAACATTCATATTCGGGATATTCGTAATCAGAACACTCCTATTTGGGACATTCGTATTCAGGACATTTGTATACGAGACATTTGTATTCAGGACATTCGTAATTTCGGCAATTTGGGACATTCGTCAGTCGGGACAATCGTATTCGGGACATTCCTAAGTCGAGAGATTCGTAATCGAGACATTCGTTATTCGGAACATTTGTATTCGTAACATTTATGATCGGGAGATTTGTATTCAGGACATTCATGATTCGAGACATTCGTATTCGGGACATTCATGAATCGGGACATTCTTGAATAGAAGCATTCATGATTCGGGACTTTCGTTAATCGGGACATTCGTAAATGGGACATTAACAATTCGAGGCATTCGTTAAATGGGACATTCGTGATTCGGGACAATTGTATTCAAGGCATTCGTAATCCAGGCATTCCTATTCGAGACATTCGTGATTAGGGACATTTGTAATCAGGACATTCGTGATTCGGTACATTCGTATAAGGGATATTCGTAAATTGAGACATTTGTAATTCGGGACATTCGTAATTGGGATATTCGTTAATCGGGACATTATTAATTTGGGACATCCGTTAATCAAGATATTGGTAATTCGGGACATTCATGATTTGGAATAGTCGTGATTCAGGCATTCGTAATTGGGACATTCTTATTAAGGACATTTGTAATTCGTGAAATTCATAATCGGGATATTCGTAATTCGGGCAATTCGGCACATTCGTGTTTTGGAACATTCGTGATTCGAAACATTCGAAACGAGTACATTTTTATTCGGGACATTCGCAATTCGGGACAATCATATTCGGACATTCGTAATTCAGGACATTCATAATCGGAACATTCGTGATTCGAGACATTTGTATTCGGGACATTCGTAATTCGAGGGACATTCATGATTTGGGACATTAGTAAAACGAGGCATTCATATTTAGGACATTCATGATTCGGGACAATCGTATTCGATGCATTCGTAATCTGGGCATTCCTATTCGAGATATTCGTGATTCAGGATATTCGTAATCGGGACATTCGTAATTCGAGGCATTCCTTAATTGGGACATTCGTTAATCGGGACATTCATGATTCGGTACATTCGTAAATCGGGGCATTCATGATTCCAGACATTCGTTAATCGGGACATTCGTATTCGAGACATTCTTGAATCAAGATATTCGTACTTCGGGAGATTCGGGACATCCATGATTCGGGACATTCGTGTTTCAAAACATTCATGATTCGAAACATTCGAAATGAGAACATTTGTATTCGGAACATTCACAATTCGGGACAATCGTAAATCGAGACATTCGTAATTCAGGACTTCGTAATCGGAACATTCGTGATATGGGACAGTCGTGATTTGAGACATTCGTATTCAGGACATTCGTAATTCGGGACATTCGTGATTTGGGACATTCATGATTCGAGACATTCGTAAAACGGGACATTCGTGATTCGGGACATTAATGATTGAGGACATTTGTTATTCGGGACATTTGTAAATCGGGGCATTCCTATTCGAGACATTCGTGATTCAGGACATTCGTAAATCGGGACATTTGTGATTTGGGACATTCATGATTATGAACTTTCATAATTTGGGACATTGGTAATTTGAGACATTCGTATTCCAGACATTTGTTATTCGGGACATTATTAATTCGGGAAATTCGTAAGCCGGGAGATTCGTTAATCAAGATATTCGTAATTTGGGACATTCATGATTTGGAATAGTCGTGCTTCAGGCATCCGTAATCGAGACATTCTTATTCAGGACATTTGTAATTCGTGAAATTCGTAACCGGGATATTCGTAATTTGAGCAATTCAGGTCATTCGTAATTCAGGCGATTCAGGACATTCGTAATCGGGACATCCGTGATTCCGGACAATCGTGTTTTGGAAAATTCGTGATTCAAAACATTCGAAATGAAAACATTTGTATTCGGGACATTTGCAATTCAGGACAATCATATTCGGACAATCGTAAGTCGGGACATTTGTAATTCGGGACTTCGGGACATTCGTGATTCGGGACATTCATGATACGTGACATTCGTGATTCGGGAGATTAGTAATTCATGACTTAGGTAAATCAGGCAATTAGGGACATTCGTGATTTGGGAAATTCGAAATTCGGGACATTCATAATTTTGGAAATTCATAATCGGGACATTCGTAATTCGGTACATTCACAATTCGGCCAATTCGGGACATTCGTAAGTCAGGACAATTATATTCGGGATATTCGTAATTCAGGTCGTTCGTAAGTCAGGACA
Organism: Pelargonium citronellum; assembly: GCA_036897665.1. NCBI lineage: Eukaryota > Viridiplantae > Streptophyta > Magnoliopsida > Geraniales > Geraniaceae > Pelargonium > Pelargonium citronellum. Next base: position 12,294 of record JAYMSZ010000245.1, read on the forward strand.
TTCGTAAGTCGGAACATTCAGAATTCGGGACTTCGTAATCGAGACATTTCAATTTCGGACATTCGTATTCAGGACATTCATAATGGGGACATTCATAATGGGGACATTCGTAATCAAAACATTCGTATTCAGGACATTTGTATACGAGACATTCGTAATTCCAGCAATTTGGGAAATTCGTAAGTCGAGACAATCGTATTCGGGACATTCGTAAGTCAGGATATTCGTAATCGAGACATTCATGATTCGGGACATTCGTACTCAAGACATTCGTGATTCGGGACATTCTTATTCAGAACATTCGTATTCGAGACATTCATGATTCGGGACATCCGTTAATCGGGACATTCTTGAATCGGAATATTCATGATTCGGGACATTCGTAAATTGGGAGATTCGTGATTCGTGACATTCATATTTAGGACATTAATAATTCGGGGAATTCATTAAACGAGACATTCGTGATTTGGGACAATCGTATTCGGGGCATTCGTAATCCAGACATTTGTGATTCAGGACATTCATGATTAGGGACATTCGTAATCGGAATATCGTATTCGGGACATTCGTGATTTGGGACACTCGTCAATCGAGACACTCATCAATCGGGACATTCGTGATTCAGCACGTTCGCATTCGGGACATTCGTAAATCAGGACATTCGTGATCCGGGACATTCGAGTATGCAACTATCGTATTGATACACATAAAATCAAAGGCAACTATCGTACTAATTCACACCTAATCAAAGGCAACTATCGTACTAATTAACACAGAATCAAAGACAACTATCGCACTGATTCATACAGAATCAAAAGCAACTATCGAACCGATTCACACAGAATCAGAGGCAAGTATCGTACTGATTCACACAGAATCAGAGCCAACTATCGTACGGATTCACACAGAACCAAAGCCAACTATCATACGGATACACACAGAATCAAAGGTACCTATCATACTGATTCACACAGAATCAAAGACAACTATCGTACTGATTCACACAGAATCAAAGGCAACTATCGTACTGATTCACACAGAATCAAAGGCAAATAACGAACTGACTCACAAATAATCAGGGACAAATATCGTGCTGATTCACATAGAATCAAATTCAACTATCATACTAATTCACACATAATCAAAGACAACTATCATACAGATTCACACAATCAAAGGCAACTATTGTACTGATTAGCACAGAATCAAAGACAACAATCGTATCGATTCCCACATAATCAGAGCAAGTATCGTAATGATTCACACAGAATCAGAGGCAACTATCGTACTGATTCACACAGAATCCCATGGTACTGATTCACACAGAATAAAAGGCAAATATCGTACTGATTCACAGAGAACCGAAGGCAACTATCGCACTGATTCAAACAGAATCGCAGGCAACTATCGTACTGGATTCACACAGAATCGAAGGCAACTATCGTACTGATTCACACAGAATCGAAGGAAACTATCGTATTGATTCACATAGAATCAAAGGCAAATATCGTACTGCTTCACACAGAATCAAGACATTTGTGATTCGGTACATTCGTAAATGGAAACTTTATTCACATAGTTACAAAGACAAATATCGTACTGATTCACACAGAATAAAAGGCAACTGTCGTACAAATTCACACAGAATGAGAGACAAGTATCGTACTGATTCACACAGAATGAGAGACAAGTATCGTACTGATTCACAAAGAATCCCATCGTACTTATTCACACCAAATAAAAGGCAAATATCGTACTGATTCACACAGAATCGAAGTCAACTATCGTACTGATTTACACATAATCGAAGGAAACTATCGTACTGATTCACACATAATTGAAGACAACTATCGTACTGATTCACACAAAATGGAAGGAAATTATCGTACTGATTAACACAAGGTAACTATCGTACTAAACCACATAGAATCAAAGGCAAATATCATACAGTTTCACAGAGAATCAAATGCAACTATCGTACTGATTCACACAAGATCAAAGGCAACTATCGTACTGATTCACATAGAATCAAAGGCAAATATCGTACTGATTCACACTGAATCAGGACATTCGTGATTCGGTACATTCGTAAATGGAAACTTGATTCACATAGAATCAAAGGTAACTATCATACTGAATCACATAAAATCAAAGGCAAATATCGTACTGATTCACATAGAATCAAAGGCAAATATCGTAATGATTCACATAGAATCAAATGCAACTATGGTACTGATTCACAAAAAATCCCATTGTACTGATTCACACAGAATAAAAGGCAAATATCGTATTGATTCATACATAATCGAAGTCAACTATCGCACTGTTTTACACATAATCGAAGGAAACTATCGTGCTGATTCACAAAGAATCGAAGGCAACTATCGTACTGATTCACACAAAAGCGAAGGAAACTATCGTACTGATTCACACAAGGTAACAATCGTACTGAATCACATAGAATCAAAGGCAAATATCGTACTGATTCACAGAGAATCAAATGCAACTATAGTACTGATTCACACAGGATCAAAGGCAACTATCGTACTAATTCACACAGAAACAGAGGCAACTATCGTACTGATTCACACAGAATTAGAGACAAATATCGTACTAATTCACATAAAATCAAAGGCAACTGTCGTACTGATTCACACAGAATCAAATGCAAGTACCGTACTGATTCACACAAAATCAGAGGCAACTATCGCATTGATTCACATAGAATCAGAGGCAACTATCGTATTGATTCACATAGAATCAGAGGAAACTATCGTATTGATTCACAGAGAATCAAAGGCGATTACCGTACTTATCCACACAAAATCAGAAGCAAGTATCGTACTGATTCATACAGAATCCCATCGTACTGATTCACACAGAATAAAATACAAATATTGTACTGAATCACACAGAATCGAAGGCAACTATCGCACTGATTCACAAAGAATCGAAGGAACCTATCGTACTAATTCACACAGAATCAAGGGCAACTATCGTATTGATTCACACAAAATCGAAGACAACTATCATACTGATTCACAAAGAATTAAAGGCAAATATCATACCGATTCACACAGAATGAAAGCCAATTATCGTACTGATTAACACATAATTGAAGTCAACTATTGCAGTGATTCACACAGAATCGAAGGAAACTATCGTACTGATTCACATATTATCGAAGGCAACTATCGTACTGATTCACACAGAATCAAAGGAAACTATCATACTGATTCACATAGAATCAAAGGCAACTATCGTACTGATTCACATAGAATCAAAGGCAACTATCGTACTAATTCACAAAGAACCAAAGGTACTTATCGTACTGATTCACACAGAATCAAAGACAACTATCATTCTAATTCACACAGAATCGAAGGCAACTATCGTATTGATTCACACAGAATCAAAGGCAAATATCGTACTTACTCACACAGAATCAGGACATTCGTGATTTGTTAATGAAACTTGATTCTCATAGAATCGAAGGAAACTATTGTACTGAATCACATAGAATCAAAGGCAAATATTGCATTGATTCCCATAAAATCGAATGCAACTATCATACTAATTCACGCAGGATCAAAGGCAACTATAGTACTGATTCACACAGAATCATAGGCAAGTATCGTACTGATTCACACAGAATCAGAAAAAAATATCGTACTGATTCATATCGAATCAAAGGCAAAAAATGTACTGATTAACTTAGCATCAAATGCATCTATCATACTGATTCACATAGAATCAAAGGCAACTATCGTACTATTTCACACATGATCAAAGGCAACTATCTTATCAATTCACACAGAATTAAAGACAACTATCGTACTGATTCACACAGAATCAAACACAACTATCATACCAATTCACAAAAGAATCAAAGGCAACTATCGTACTGATTCACACAGAATTAGAGGAAACTTTCGTACTAGTTCATACAGAATCCCATCGTACTGATTCACGCAAAATAAAAGGCAAATATCATACTGAATCACGTAGAATAAAAGGCAAATATCGTTTTGATTCACACAGAATCAGAGGCATGTATCACTCTGATTCAAACACAATTTGAGGTAACTATCGTACTGATTCAAACAGAATCCCATCGTACTGATTTATACAGAATCCCATTGTAGTGATTCTCACAAAATCAGAGGCAACTATCGTAATTGAATCACACAGAATCAAAGGCAACTATCGTACTGATTCACATAGAATCAAAGGCAAATATCGTGCTGATTCACTTAGAATAATATGCAACTATCGTATTGATTCACGTAGAATCAAAGGAAACTATCGTACTAATTCACATAGAATCAAAAAGGTAACTATCGTACGAATTAACACAGAATAAGAGGCAAGTATCGTACTGATTCACACAGAATCAGAGGCAACTATCATATTGTTTCACACAGAATCCTATCGCATTGATTCACAAAAAATAAAAGGCAAATATCGTACTGATTCACACAGAATCGAAGTCAACTATCGCACTCATTTACACATATTCGAAAAAAACTATAGTACTCATTCACACATAATCGAAGGCAACTATGGTACTGATTCACACAGAATCGAAGGCAACTATCGTACTGATTCACACATAATCGAAGGCAACTATCGTATTGATTCACACAGAATCGAAAGAAACTATCGTAGTGATTCACACAAGGTAACTATCGTACTAAACCACATAAAATCAAAGGCAAATATCATACTGTTTCACATAGAATCAAATGCAACTATCGTAGTGATTCACACAGGATTAAAGGCAACTATCATACTAATTCACATCAAAGGCAAATATCTAACTGATTCACACAGAATCAGGACATTCGTGATTCGGTACATTCGTAAATGGAAACTTGATTCACATAGAATCAAAGGTAACTATCGCACTGAATCACATAAAATCAAAGGCAAATATCGTACTGATTCACATAGAATAAAATGCAACTATTGTATTGAATCACATAGAATCAAAGGCAAATATCGTACTGATTCACATAGAATCAAATGCAACTGTCGTGCTGATTCACACAGAATCCCATCGTACTGATTCACACATAATCAAAGTCAACAAACGCACTGATTTACACATAATCGAAGGCAACTATCGTACTGATTCACAAAATATCGAAGGAAACTATCGTACTGATTAAAGCAAGGTAACTATCGTACTGAATCACATAGAATCAAAGGCAAATATCGTACTGATTCACACAAAATCAAAGACAGCTATCGTACTGATTCACACAGAATCAGAGGCAACTATCGTATTGATTCGCACAGAATCAAAGGCGATTACCGTACTTATCCACACAAAATAAAAAGCAAATACCATACTAATTCACACAGAATCCCATCGTACTGATTCACATAGAATAAAATGCAAATATCATACTGAATCATACAGAATTTAAGGCAACTATTGCACTGATTCACACAGAATCGAAGGAACCTATCGTACTAATTCACACAGAATCAAGGGCAACTATCGTAATGATTCACACAAAATCGAAGACAACTATCTAATGATTCACACAAAATCGAAGACAACTATCGTACTGATTCACAAAGAATTAAAGGCAAATATCGTAACGATTCACACAGAATCAAAGCCAACTATCGTACTGATTCACACATAATTGAAGTCAACTATTGTACTGATTCACACAGAATCGAAGGAAACTATCGTACTGATTCACACAGAATCGAAGGTAACTATCGTACTAATTCACACAGAATCAAAGCCAACTATCGTACTAATTCACATCGAACTAACAAAAGGTGGTGGCGCAGTTGACTAAAAAAAAAAGAAAAATTCACACAGAACCAAAGGTACTTATCGTATTGATTCAAACAAAATCAAAGACAACTATCATACTGATTCACATAGAATCGAAGGCAACTATCGTATTGATTCCCACAGAATCAAAGGCAAATATCGTACTGACTCACACAGAATCAGGACATTCGTGATTCGGTATATTCGTAAATGAAAACTTGATTCACATAGAATCGAAGGAAACTATCGTACTGAATCACAGAATCAAAGACAAATATCGTATTGATTCCCAAAAACCAAATGCAACTATAGTACTGATTCACACAGGATCTAAGGCAACTATAGTACTGATTCTCTTTGCATCAAATGCATCTATCATTCTAATTCACATAGAATCAAAGACAACTATCGTACTAATTCACACAAAATCAAAGGCAACAATCATACCGATCCACACAGAAACTAAAGGCAATTATCGTACTGATTCACACAAAACAAACACAACTATCGTACCGATTCACAAAGAATCAAAGGCAACTATCGTACTGATTCACACAGAATTAGAGGCAACTTTCGTACTAGTTCACATAGAATCCCATCGTACTGATTCACGCAAAATAAAAGGCAAATATCATACTAATTCACACAGAATCGAAGGCAGCTATCGTACTGATTCACACAGAATCGAAGGCAACTATCGTACTAATTCACAAAATCAAAGGCAACTATCGTACTGAATCATACAGAATCGAACGCAAATATCTACTAATTCACATAGAATCAAAGGCAACTTTCGTACTGATTTACATAGAATAAAAGACAACTATCGTAGTTATTCATACATAACCAAAGACAACTATCGTATTGATTCACAAAAAATGAAAGGCAAATATCGTACTGATTCACAAAGAATCAGGGACAAATATCGCAATGAGTCACATAGAATCAAAGGCAAATATCGTGCTGATTTACTTTATCATACTGATTCACATAGAATCATAGGCAACTATTGTACTAGTTCACACATAATCAAAGGCAACTATCATAACGATTCACAAAGAATCAAAGGTAACTACAGTACTGATTCACACAGAATCAAACACAACTATCATACCGATTCACACAGATTCAGAGCAAAGTTTCGTAATGATTCACACAGAATCAAAGGCAACTATCGTACTGATTCACACAGAATAAAAGACAAATATCGTACTGATTCATACAGAACCGAAGGCAACTATCGCACCAATTCTCACAGAATCGAAGGCAACTATCGTACTGATGCACATAGAATTAGGACATTAGTTATTCGGTACATTCGGAAATGGAAACTTGATTCACATAGAATCAAAGGTAACTATCGTAATGAATCACATAGAATCAAAGGCAAATATCCTACTAATTCACATAGAATCAAATGCAACTATCGTACTGATTCACACAGAATCCTATTGTACTGATTCACATTTAATCAAAGGCAAATATCGTACTGATTCACACAGAATGGATGACAACTATTGTACTGATTCACATAGAATCGAAGGCAACTATCATACTGATTCTCACAGAATCGAAGGCAACTATCGTACGTTATTCACACAGAATCAAAGGCAACTATCGTACTGATTCACACAGAATCTCATTGTACTGATTCACAGAGAATCAAAGGCAAATATCGTACTGATTCACATTAAATCAAAGGAAAATATCGTGTTGATTCACTTAGAATCAAATGCAACTATCGAACTGATTCACATAGAATCAAAGGCAACTATCGTACGGATTCACACAAAATCATAGGCAAGTATCGTACTGATTTACACAAAATCAAAGGAAACTATCCTACTGATTCACACAGAATCAGAGGCATCTATCGTACTGATTTACACACAATCAAAGGCAACTATCGTATTGATTCATATAGAATTAAAGGCAAATGTCGTATTGATTCACACAGAATCACAACATTCGTGATTCGGTATATTCGTAAATGGAAACTTGATTCACATAGAATCAAAGACAAATATCGTACTGATTCACAGAATGAAATACAACTATCGTACTGATTCACACAGAATCAAAGACAACTATCGTACTGATTCACACAGAACCCCATTGTACTGATTCACACAGAATCGAAGGCAACTATCGCACTGATTCACACAGAATCAAAGGCAACTACGTACTGATTCACACAGAATGAGAGGCAAGTAACGTACTGATTCACACAGAATCATAGGCAACTATCGTACTAATTCTCACAAAATCAGAAGCAACTATCGTACTGATTCACATAGATTCCCATCGTACCGATACACACAGAATTGAAGACAAATATCATACTGATTCACACATAATCGAAGGCAAGTATCGTACTAATTCACACATAATCAAAGGCAATTATCGCACTGATTCACACAGATTCCCATTGTACTGATCACACAGAATCAAAGGCAAATAACGTATTGATTCACACAGAATCGAAGGCAACTATCGTACTGATTCACATAGAATCAAAGGCAAATATCATACCTATTCACACAGAATCAAAGCCAACTATCGTAAGGATTCACAAAGAACCAAAGGTGCCTATTGTACAGATTAACACAAAATCAAAGGTAACTATACTACTGATTCACAAAAAAATCAAAGGCAACCATCGTACTTATTCAAAAAGAAGAATTAAAGGCAACTATCGTACTAATTCACACATTATCGATGGCAACTATCGCACTGATTCACACAGAATCGAAGGCAACTATCGTACTGATTCACATAGAATCGAAGGCAACTATCGTAATGATTCACACAAAATCGAAGCCAACTATCGTACTGATTCACATAGAATCAAAGGAAAATATCATACCTATTCACACAGAATCAAAGCTAAGTATCGTACGGATTCACAAAGAACCAAAGGTACATATTGTACTGATTCACACAAAATCAAAGGCAAATATACTATTGATTCACGTAGAATAAAAGACAACTATCCTACTGATTCACACATAATCAAAGGCAACTATCGTACTGATTCACACAGAATCAGAAGCAAGTATCGTACAGATTCACAAAGAATCGAAGGCAACTATCATACTGAGTCACACAGAATACCATCATATTGATTCACAAAGAATAAAAGGCAAATGTCGTACTGATTCACATTGAATCGAAGGCAACTATCGCACTGATTCACACAGAATCAAAGGCAACTATCGAACTAATTCACACAGAATCGAAGGCAACTATGATACTGATTAACACAGAATTGAAGACAAAAATCGTACTGATTCACATTAGAGCTGGCAATTTAAACCCGTACCCGCGGGTTAGCCGTAAAATGAACGGGTTTGGGTATACTGAATTTTACCCGATTAAATTTCGGGTCGAGTTGGGTCGGGTAGTACTAATTTTCGGGTTGGGTCGGGTATACCCGTCGGGTAATGGGTACCCGCAAATTTTAATTTTTCCCTAAATTAGTTCTCTTAACTCTGTCTTGTGTTGTCTGTGAGAATTGGACATGAATCGTGAGAGACTGAGAGTTGAGATTGAGACTTGCGAAGCTAATTCCAGCAACACTACCTCTACATGCAGCCGATTCCGGCAACGCTACCAGCAAAGACCAGTCGCACATCTCCTCCGACGAAACCAACAGCCGCAGCCGCACATCAGTAAAGACTGTAAGTGTGGTGTGCTCTTCTCTGCTTCTCAAAAGATACAAAAAACCCAGATTGACAACAATACTAGAATTAACGGTAGAGTAGAAACTGGAAATAGAGAATGAAATATTGAAGTTTTCTTGGATAAATTTGTGCTCTAACAAGTTTCATATCAGTTTTGGGTATTTTACAATGATGTGTAGTTTTTTCATTGAGAAGAAAATAGACTTTTAGATGAGATGAGAATGGTCTTTGGTCAATTATTTGTTCTTGACTAATTATTTTATTGGGATCTGTTATTACAACAATTATTGGTGAAATTGTTCATTTTGTTTGGTGAAAGCAGTAAGTTCATGGGTTTTTTTTTGGAGAGACCCGCACCCAACCCGCCCAACCCACACCTAACCTGTGATTAACCCTTGACCATGCGGGTTAGGTTAGGGTCATTGTGTTTCTACCCGTACCCACGGTTTACCCGACCCGTACCCAACCCGTTACCCGAATTGCCAGCTCTACTATCCTCCAGAACTGACTCTCAAGAAAGCTTAGGTTAACAAGGTTCATATGACGCAATCCTATACCTACAATCCCTTAGGAAGCTTCAATTTATCCTTAGATATCCAGTGCGCACACCTTTTATTAAGATCCTTTCCCCACTAGAAATGAACAAAAAATTTCCAAAGCCAATTATTAAAATAAACCGGAAGTTTATATATGTTTGTGATATAAAGAGGCAAAGCATTAAGGGTTGATTTTATCAACACCAATCTGCCAACTTGGGATAAAAAGTTCCACTTCCAAGACGGGAGAGCAAATTCAACCTTATTTTTCAGAAATGCAAAGAGCTCCTTTCTCGAGACATCTCCAAGGTGGGGAATGCCTAAATATTTAGCTTGTCTACTGGAGACTGACATTGGAAAACATCCTTGAGAAATTTTGCGGAATGTTGGGGCTGAAGAACCATTCAGATTTCCTTATATTGATATTATTATGCCTGAACACTGATTCATAATCAGCTAGCATCGCTTTCAAAAACGAAGAAGAGTCCAAAGCGGGATGAAAGAAGATAAACAAATCATCTGCAAAGAGCAGGTGATTTATCTGAGGACCATGCCTTGCTACCTTGATCCTTGGGAGACTTTTATTCTCCATACAGATCTCTAGCTTCCTTGAAAGGCACTCAACACAAAATAGGAAAAGATAAGGCGAAAGCGGATACCCTTGTTTCAAACCCTGGTAAAGACAAGACCATTGAGAATTGGAACCATTAATTGAGACACTAAAGGACACCGATGATATACATTGGAAAATTAAATGACAAATGATCCAAAATAGTTCTTTAAATTATATGTTTTATTCCAAATAAGTCACTAAACTTTATTTTGTTTCAGAGCTATTCATTTAAGTTTATTTTGTTCCGTGTCAGTCCCTGCCGTTAACTCACCTAACAAATTCCGTTAATTAGTATTAAAATATTAATAAATGATGATGGCGCGGTTATTATGGAAATAAAAATAATATTTTTAAATATAAATAACTAAAATGACCAATTTGTCCTAAACTATTTATTGAAAATGCCCTTGGCACCATTGTTGCAACCACCGCCGGTCCCTCCATCTCCAACATAACCTCCACGACGGCGCCAACAACTCCTATGCCTCATATCCTCA
>JAYMSZ010000246.1:0-23351 GCA_036897665.1 Pelargonium citronellum
AACCATCTTATGCTATCGGATCTCACTTAGTCAATTTCATTGTTGAGAAGAAATTGATCACTATAGGTAATAAAGAAAAGAGATTTTTCTTAAAAAAAAAGAGCTTTCTTTTTCTTATATTGATAAGTTATCTCAGACCCCCCACGAAAAGCTGAGTTAAGTAAAAAAGGAGTTAGCTCCTATTTATTTTGTCACAGGGTTCCTAATTACCAATATCTTTTGTCCAATCAATACGCTATATATTTTACCCCTTTAGAGTGCAGTACACAGAGAATCCAGCCATTCTTTGGCATACCTTATAGTTGCAGATAAACTAGCAAATCTCGTAGTATATATGATTAAAAGAAGTTTATAGTTTATATACGCGTTCAAAATTGATAAATAGGGGATTTTGCTTCATAGGCTTAGGATTTTATATTAACTAAGAAAGTAAGATATTGAAAAGTTTATTTTATTTATATTTACGATAGGTCGAATTGTAAGGGTCCAAGATATGTGTAAAAGTCACTCTAATATGTAATCGGAAAATCAATATAGCTTCGTCTTATCTCAAAGGCTCAAGGAAGGAAAGACAAATAGATCCCGTTTTTAGATACCCTATGCCAGGTAGGCGATATACATATTCAGGATGTCTGGGAGTACTGTCAAAAAAGGCACTTTACTAGTAAATTCAGATTCAAGTGACAAATCCATGTCTTAAGCCGCGCACCAACTAGTTCATCCTTTGAGTTCTATATAAAATTCCACCTTCTTGGGCTTGGGAAGAAACCATTTGAGTTATATAATAGTTTAAGTTTACAGGACCCCCTTTTAATCTCTGATTTAGATTTATTAAGGAATACTTAGTCTTCATGTTGTCGGCCATCAGAATAATTTTACTAGCTATAAAATACATAGAAGCATCAAGCTAACTTTTATAGTAACCTATTCTAAATCTCTGGACTATACGGGGTTGAGAAAGTATAAGCAGTATAAGTATATAAGAAAATCTTATAGAAATAGACATCATTTTATAAAATTAGAATCCCTTTAGAAGACTTTTGCGACCACACAAAGAAAGGGAGGGCCGGTAGTTTGACATTTAACATATCAATATGTGAGTATACTTAGTATAGAAATCCTCATATAGGTTTTCCCAAGCTTTTTAATTACTCGCTACTTTTTGCTAAAAATATCCTAACTAATATACTTGAAAGTTCAAGACTTTGTTTGATAGAACTTTCACATCACTTTTATTCTTTATTTATGATAAAGGGAGACGTATTAGAGTTAATCGATTTATTAACTTCTCATTACAAAAATATTAACCAACTAAAACGCTACTAGTTGTAGCCATTAGAGTGTTTTTACCATGTAATTTAAGTGTAAATTTCACTTAATGTTCAACGGCATTAAACCTTACTATTTCATGTTCGTATTTCGGGTCATTTACCTAGGGACCTATTTAGAAGGGTTAAGTAGTAGTTTTTAAATTAGTCATTCCTTGAGTTAGGGTTAGGGTATAACTACTGTAAAGTTAGGTTCAAAAAGCGCTTGATAGCTATATCCTCGAGGCTTTATGTCTTTTCCAGAAGTAAAAGACGGCAGGTATTTTGCACCTTTTTATGACCAGGATTTTAGAATACATATTCAATAGAGACTAAGATACGTAAATAATAAAGAATGCGCGGGGATAAGAACTCCAAAATATCTAGATGTTCTAGTAATATCATATAGTACTAATTAAGGAGAGCCTAATCTCTTTCATATATACCTATTTATAGTTAATGTGAAAGCTTTTTGATTATGGCAACATTGTATATCGATGGGCTGCTAGGTAGTTTTCCAATAATGAGGATATAAAGTAGGGTTTATTAATTTTACAGCTATACCGAGCATAAGATATTCATAGTCTGCCTAGGTAAAGTGTCAAACTCTTAAAGCTATGCCAAACGCGAAAGTGTACAACTGCTAAACTTGTTAATATTTGAGTTGGTATTAAGAGATTCGTTTTCTTTATACTTTAGCGTTATCATGGAATTAGTCCATCCAAAAGACATTGCCCCGAGAAATTCCGCAGTTTCAAAATCGCTTTATTTATACTGAAAAAAAAGGGTGCTTCTTAATCTCTTTGTTAGTCAGTAGTTCATTAGTTTCTAGTTTTGCTCTCTTTTCTTTCCTTGTTTTGTTGTATTACTTTACAGTTCTTGCTACTGTGATTACTAAAAATGAGTTTATTTGCTTATTATGGATACATGTGTAGATCCTAAATATAAACCGAGTAAAACCAAACTAGCAGAATGAAGGGCCCTGTTAAACTCTGGGAATGAGTAAACTCAGTATAATGAGGACTCCTTTTAATTAGGAATTCGTATTTTTTAATCCAAAGCAAAAAAAACTTAACCTACTTTATTACACGACTATCAATATTTTTTACAAAAAGCAGCTAGTGACTTAATCTATAAAATTTCCAACGATTATAGAATTCTAAGATTTTAGCTCATATAATTTAGCTAGGTTAAAAAGAACTTAAGTATACACTTCTAACCTTATCTTCATTAGGAAAGTGGGTCATGCTCTTGGCTTTTGTCACTCTGTTATTTGTAAGACTTTTTAAAGGTTTTGAACCTGCAAGCTTTGGCTTTAGAAGCGATAAGAAATAAGTTTAACAATGAAGTGTTCAACCACAGTATTTACAAAAGGAGGCCATAACGATTCTACTTAAAATTATAGAGGAATTTCTTATCAAATTTTATACAATATTTTATTCCAACTCGAGTTTTAGGTGTTGTTTAAAAAAGTCTGCTTTTGGGTACGCCCTCTTTATATTTCTATGAAAAATCAATAGTTTAGAGATCGGGGCCTTTTATCGTTAAAGGAATTAGACTTGTTCTTTTTATTTATAGCGAGTCCATATCCGCCTCAAACTTCCTTAATTAAGTTAGATAAAACCCCTGTTTTTCAATAAAGTCGACCACTGAAAAGGGAAACCCTTTTCCTACACAAAATAAATTATTCAAATAGCAAATTCTTTTAATTAGAATCTTAAGTTTAATATACCGTACTTGAAAATTGCTATCAAAAAAGGGAATCTTCACTCATACTTACACCAATACGTGTTTTATAGTTAGCTCAGCTTCCCTCAACAGCCTCCATCCAAAAACTTATTTATTGTATAAAAAAAAATAATAAGCTTTTTTATCTGCTCAAATCTAACTATCTGGGATCCTGCTTAAGAGGCTGCCCTGGCCCTTGTCCGAAGTGCGAAATAATTCTGAAATTATATTAGGGGCTTTATAAAAGCTAATTCGTTAGCCTTAGATAGTTAAATTGAACTTGTAATTTGATATTTCTTATTTTTTACACGATATATCCCCCTATTAAGGGAGAGCTCGGATCCCAATACCTAAGAGTTTCATACGTCTAAAATTCCCTACTATTGGATTTGAACCAACAGCCCCTGCCCTATGAAAGCGACACTCTAACCACTGAGTTAAGTAAGTCCATCTTACTAATTAGAATTAGAAGGAGAGTTGGAAAATTTTCCAATAAATGATTCTTTGATTTATAAAAGGAATAGCGCTGTTTAAAATAGAAGTTATAAATTGAGAGCTTTCATATAGACTAGAATTGAAGTTTTGTGCTTAAAAAAGGAATTAAGAATGAGTAAGGAATGCATATATACTTGAAAAAAGTTACCAAGATTTTGAAATAAATACCCAAATCCAGCAAAAGGATAAAGCAAAGTAGTTAAAAAAGATACTAAACTCGAGTCATTCTTTATTCGTAAAAAAACCACCGTAGCAAATAGAATACCGGGGTATTAGTCAAAGATTTCTTTTAGTGTACTAAAAATGGGGCAATCATGTTCCTCTTATTTTCCTACCTTTTAGTAAACTAAGGCTTAATACTAATATAACTATAGGTACTCGCTGTACAACGAATACAACATTATATATAGTTAAACCAATACTAACACATAAAGAAAAATAGCGCTACTAATACCCAATATTAATACCTAAAGGGGATTTAGAAGATAGCTGTGTATCCTAACTTGATTAGGTTTTGTGCTTTTCCTCGTCTATAAAAAAATTCTATGGGTTTTTATTTAAGAGCTTGGTCACTTGTAGCAAAGCCCCTGAAGAGGGTTTTCTTATGGGAATTTTAGGGGTACCCACTTTTGTATGCATAGTGACTTCAAGGTAATAGGTTGTAAAATGTGTGATAATTCGGTAAGTCTTCTTTTTTATCCTTAGTATTTTTAGCCTCGTCCAATGATAAAGACCGGATTGATACAGAGTCTTTTATATGTAGTGTTTTCACCGAATAGAAATAGCCTTCCGTCTTCCGAGTAAGGTAAGGAGTTCGTTTATATACTTTATATCAAATAAGCGCCACCTTTGTTGTATATTTAAATAATAGATGATAAGTTTTTTTGTTACTTTTTTTAGTTTATAAAGAACCCAGGGTCTTGGAGTATAATACTAGTGTCCTAATAAAGGTAAAGAATCAAAAGCTGATAGTACTCCCATTTTTATTATGAGTCTAGACTTCGTGGGATAGAAATTTATAGGTTGGATTATAATAAGTATTAAAATATAGCTAGCTGGAAGCGTTTTAGTGGTTTTTGTACAGACTATGAACTTCTTGTACGTATATAATTGATGGATCAGAAGGAATCCGTGAATAAAAAGGGGTAGTCGTCTCTCTCATAAACGGGCTTCTCGTGCGGTTATCTAAAACCATAAAGATTCTACTTAAAACAACAAAAAATAGAATTTTCTTTATACATAAAAACGACCTCTATTCAGGATTTACTAACTAAATACTACTTAATTTAAGTTAAGATTTTTGAAAATGCTTTGTTATAATAAAGTTTAAGTAAGCCAAAAAAGTTTAGACTTAGCCTTTACCAAGAATAGATGCCAGAGTATTGCGTCCCTGCCATTACAGAGAGTGTACCAGTTAAATAAGAATAAGTATTTTTTCTTATTCTCGATACCCATATGAGTTTAGCCTTTGCTAATAATAAGTCGTTTCTTAGTTTTTTCGGCTATAGAATCCGCTTTAATTGCTGTACCCCACTATAATACGTACCAAAAAAAGGAGTTTTATTTAAGAAATATTGTAAGTATTGAAAAGTCGCTTATGTTTCCTAACCATAAGTGCCTCACTGTAAAACGGGTACCATAAAACATTAATATTAAACAAATCCCGATACGTATTTCCTTTTGGGTTTTTTTATTCCAGTAAACGAAACTTGTAGCTTTCAGTCTTAAGACTTTTCCTTTTTAATGCAATTCGATTGGTTAATTTTTGCAAATAAAATATACGAAATATTGAACTCTTGTTTCGTTCCTAAGGTAAATTAGGTAGTATATTAAGACACTATATTTGTAGGTTTTATAGCTTAATGAATGCTACTCACTTTGTGTAAAAGACTCGAGTTAGTCGTGAAATAGGGTTTGTTGGTGGTATATAAGTAATTACTGCTGTTATTAATTATACTCAGTATTTATTACGTAAGGGGGAGATAAACTACGATAAAATACCCATAGTGAATTTAATTGTACATTTACTCCTAAATAGCTTCCTATAGTATCTTTCTGCCGTACACAAGGTATCTGACTAAGGTCAATGAATACGCAACTAAAGTGCATAACAAGAGAGCCCCAGCACGAGTCTTCTCTCAATACTCCTAGCCAAAAAAATACAAGTTTGAAACTTTACTCAGGCATTTTTTATCTTATAAGTTATTTTTAATTGAACAAAAGCGTGTGCGGTGTCGTCTCCAGTTTGGTACATAATTCCAGGAGATACTATAACTCTCGGTCAATGTACTTATTAATCTCTGAAGTCTAGTCAAGATATAAAACAATATTCCAATGATATTTCTAAAATTGTAAGGTCAAGTTTTTAATATCTGTGTAATCCTATATTCCGATTTACCCCTTTTTACTAGGAACAATATAATTGCTAGGTGTATCTAGAATATCTTTATCACAAATTAAGAAGTTTCTTCCTGTAAATTAGGAGTAGATATATCCCTTTTGGATCTCATAGTAGCACTCGCTCTATGTAATAGCTATAAAATTCTACTCGTGTTGTAACAGGTTAAACTTTTTAAGAATTCTGTTTAGTAATCTAGCTAATACTAAGTCTAGACTCATTGTATTGCTTAAAATACTAATATTTCCCACTTTTTCTAGTTTTGTTGGCAAGTTAGCGAGGATTAGGGGTTCTCCTAACATAAGTTTCTCGGATACCTTTTCTGCTATTGATAACACACAGCTGAGATAGCATAACAAAACAAATATTTTCTTAGTAGTCGATATAGCCTAAAGTCAAGGTCTTCTTATCGGGAAATTCTCAAGGGCTTACCACCTTCTTGAATTAATTGCTGATTCAATGAAAAATTATATAAAGTGAGTTCCAGCATTGCTAATGGGTTATTCTTAATACTGTAAAAATTATGGTACAACCTAATTGTGAGCCAAAGTCTTAGAGTTCTTATAGAGTGACCCCGAGTCCTTCCCTTAATTTAATTGTTGTTATTTACAAAACCCTGGTGTATTCTAGACTTTATTATAAACCCGCTAGGATATTAAAAATTCCTATACTCCTTAGAAATTGAACCCGTGAAAAGTACCTTGTGTGAACTTAAAAGGTCTTTCACATTTAAATAAGTACCAAATAATACGTAACTTCATACCTCAGGGAACAGGCCGATCCGTTTGGTTAGGGTCGCCTGGTAAAGGAAAAACTCAGTAAGATAAGAGAGACCTTAAGTTACAGTTTTTGAGCTCGCTTGCTTTCTTGTTTGTTCTGCAGTAACTAATCTAAAATCTTATCATTCTTTTTTTCTTTTCTTATGAAAAAGCTTTCCAAATAAGGGAATCCGGTAAAAGTTGACTTCTGGTTTTTGGAATCCCACGATTTCTTCAAGGATCCGCTTTTATATTCCTTCTAGGATATCTTGCACTGCTTCTAGACGATTACGCCGTTATTTAGAAAGGGTTTTTCGAGGTAGGACCTAAACCTACTTGCCTAGCATCATTTGAGACGGAACCCCCTTACTCCTTCTTATTAAGAGCGGTGTTTCCGCGAAAATATGTTTCTCGTCCAGCCTTTAATTAGGTACATATAAAGTTTGACCTATCGTTTGGTACGCGACTATGTATAGTGTCCTGGTTTAATTCGATATAAGCAGTTTCAGAGAATAACCTTGGAATCTATCTGGTGCATATTTAGTAGTTTTCTAATCGCTAAATTAAAGTCCAAAGCCACAAATTTTATTACTATAGATATCCCTAAACTACTATGAATTAGCTTTTACCACCTTCAGTTAGGAGTCCTTATAATAACCTCAAGTATGACGGGTATACTTAAGCCCTTCGTAATTTCAGAGGAGTAGAAGGCATACCTGTAGCAATCTATATCCTACTAAAAACGAAAAAGGAATCCCGAGCTTATCACTTATAAGATAACTAAGTATCTTACGTGTAAATTATATTCGACAGGAAATTCATGGCAGGAGCTTTTGTCCTTGTAGCACGTTATATTTTTTCTAGGATTTAATGTACATTATCAACCTATTTGAGCAACTCCTCGTACTATATCTTTTTGAAAGGAATTCCCGGGTTCTATTACATTATTTTGGATTCAATTAGTACTTAATAGGGGTCCCTTGGTTAAACTCTAATTTACAACTTAGGGTACACTTACTAAATTAAGAGGATACAACTAAAGTTGGAGCAGGATAAATTTTAGATTTTAGGTAGAAATTAATAAAAAACTACGGCCGGGTTCTGGCCTTGTTAACTAGGTTCTTGTCAAGATTCCCTATAATTTTCTTTAAGGCCCTTTATTCTATAACGCTTAATTGGGTATCTTTTAATTTCTAAACCCAGCAGTACCCTACTTTATATTAGAGCTAAACGGCTGTTTTCAGGCAATTTTAGCAAGGGCAGAATATTGCGAGTCTTTTTTTGTAATGGTTCAAATCCAGTTAATACGAAATTAAATACCATGAGTAATTTAGAAAGTTAACCCATTAAACGTATAAGACTTAGATCCAAAAAAAATCTCAGAAAGCATAATTCCAGAACTCGTTATATCACATGTGCTTAACCTGGTGAGGTATTATCAGCTAAAGTGTAAAGAAATTTAGTAAATTGGAAGAGACGACTTGAACCCTCGACATGTCTGAAAATAGAGCCCCGTGTTCCCGTACAAAAAGCTGGAGCTTTGGATAACGTATTCTCGAGAATAAAGCAAATGGAACTGAACTGCCCTAGATTAAATTTAGATGTATAAAGACATTAACACTATTAGTCATATATGAGGTATCCTGTACCTAATTCAGAAGAGTGACCTCGGTATTGGAAATATGGGTAGCTACACTCGCTTTGCTACGGGGCCTTTTCTAATTAACTTTGGACTTCTCAAGATAGACTAGTTATTATTACTAGATACAGTAAAATATTCTAATATATAGCTAAATCTTACTAAGGTAATACTAGAAAACGAGTAAAGTGAAGTCTAAGAATTCTTGTTAGTGGTGATACTCTTTTTATCAGGCGGAGCTATACTGTCGGATTCCGGTTGGGTAATCTTTTTCTGTAGTATAAAAATCTAAATTGTTATAGAACCCTTTATTTAAGGATTTTGGTTTATTCAAGGCTGGCTTTTTAATAGGATTCCTGCCTTATATCTTTTAAACTCCTGTCTCGTTCAAGTAAGAGTAATAATTAGGTATTACAAATGTATGCTAAAAGCTCTTATTTAGGTTGCTTTACTAGATTGAATATACCCTTAAAAATTATAAGATAACTTTTACCCCTCCGGGTTATACCTCCAAGGAGTCCTCTTTAAATACAAAAAATTTAAGACTCATCTACCGAGGAATTTAAATCCTTGTCTAGTTCCTGATCTCTAACAGCAAAAACTCTTCTAAGGTAACCAACCGGTCAACCTGTT
Source organism: Pelargonium citronellum (assembly GCA_036897665.1). Taxonomy (NCBI): domain Eukaryota; kingdom Viridiplantae; phylum Streptophyta; class Magnoliopsida; order Geraniales; family Geraniaceae; genus Pelargonium; species Pelargonium citronellum. The sequence continues at coordinate 8,959 of JAYMSZ010000246.1, forward strand.
GCGATAAAAAGAAGTAATTCACAACTCCTTCCTTCTTATTAAGATAAGAATTAAATTAATCTAGTAGGTAATATTTTGTACTTATATTTATAATCAAAATCTTACCAATTCGACTGGCATGCAGCTTTTTTGTTTATATAGTCTTTACTAAACCGAGATTCTCGAGTTGGGGAAAAGCAAGAAACATACAAAATATGTTTTGAAGAGGAACCTATAATTAACAACTGAAGTAGCAAGTATTAAATCTTAAACCCAAGGTTGTATTGATTAAACTAGGGATTTTACCTGAAGAAAGAGCTGAATTACCAACGCCTAGACTCGGGAATAACTTACAGCTATAAATTAAAGACACCTACTGTATTACTATTTGCACAAATCTCATGATTTATAAAACTATTATATAATAACAAAGATTCTCTTACTGCAGAAAGGCTCCTAAAGCCGCTCTTTGTTTTTATAATGTAAGACCCTCTTGGCTTGGAACTACCCATAACTTAAATGTTATTTCATAAATAAGTATGTAGGAGTCCTTGAGGTTTATCCCGTAATAAGATATATTCAAACTGAGAACACAGGCGATTAAAAAAAAGGTGCTTAATCCTTTCATTTTGTTTTTTCTTTTAATAATCCCATTCCTGAAATAGTAATTCATACTGTGATTAGCTAGGTATCAGAATAAGACAAAGTACTCCACTTGCTTACAACCAATAGAGTACTAAACCCTTATTTTAGGAATTCTCCTCATATATTACTGAAAAGGATTTCTTATTAAAGGTAATGCGTAATAATAGCATTGTAATAGAAGTTCCTAAAAATAACAGGGGGCTAATAAGGAGAAATTGCTTGGTTGTAAAAACTAACTATAATATATATAAATAAAAAAATACATAGGCAACGCAGTAAACTTTTTAAATATTTAAACTTCATTTACAAAAGGCATTCCATATCATGTTGATTAGTAGTACTTTAATCTTGGTAAGGGACTGCAAAATTCCTAAACGAAAAGAATAAGTTGAGTATATCTTCAGACTAGAAAAGAAGCCAACTCTACAGAATATTATAATGAGGGAAAGCTCAATGTTTATAAAAAGCATTTCGTTAAACAGACTTCACATGCCCTATTTAGTGGGGGGGTTCTACAAATCGAAGGTTGATGCTTTTTATAAAAGAGTGGCTTCTAAGCTAAGCGGGAAAACTTAAGAGACTCTTTTTTTGAATTCAGTATGCTTTTTTTAATAGTTTAAACTGCAAGTCGGATTCGAAAAGGAGTGACCTTATGTACTTTGAAAAAAAAAGACTCATTCCTCTTTAATATGGATTTCATTTTCTTGTCTATCTACGGGAAAGACTGAAGAATTACTCGAATATCGGATTCTTTACTAAAAACAGAGACTGCCCTATATACTACTTGCCCCAAGGTTTAACCCGAAACTGGCGAATAATATTACAAAACAGATGGAATAGGATCCTGGCTGTCAATAAGGAAATCTGAATTTATAGCTTGTTAACTACTAAGTAAAGAAAATGAGTGTCCGAAGTGCACTAATATTACTTTGCTGTAAATTTACTCTTTACTTTTACAGAGTTCGGGCTAAAAGACTTTAAGCAACATTCCAAGGTATCCGCAGCATTTCCTAGAGAAAGTAAAAAAGAATTAAGGATATTGGCCTTAATTTAGGGGGTATCTATGTTTCTAGGGTTACCAAGATTCGAGATGATATAAATAAAGTAGTATAGAGTACAATATTAACCCAAATTAAGTATTAGGGTGCAATATCTTACTGATATCAGGTATCCCGTTCACTAGGAGGGTCTTGCTTGTCTACATTCCTTAAATAGATTAAATTGTGAACCTCCTTTATTAGAGTAACTCAAGAATTGCCTTTAAAAGGAAATAAGAATATAACTGCCTATGTAAGCGGAAGCCGACACTCACTAAGTCTTAAGTCGAACCTTTAGTAGAAAAGGAGGGGCTATACGAAGAGACGCTTTTTTATTCTTGATGTATTATTGCGTTACAAAGCAATCTGGTTGGGATGGAATACCCTTGTTTGTAAGTTCTTCCTTAACATTTATAGAAAAATCGGAGTAAAATTGAGTTTTTACTGGATATGTACTTTAAACTTGATACCCAACTTAGAAATAGTGATAAAGAAAACTACTAGTTATAAAGGCCCTTTTTGTTTAGGTACGAAAGAGCCTCGGCAGAGAAAATCCTGTTTCCTGGTAACCTAACGATAATGATTACCACATGAGTAGCCCCTAATTAGATACCCATTGAAAATCTAAGCTTTCTTTTTATGGGTCAAACTCGTATTCACTTAAATAAATTACTCTACACCCAATAGGATTTATTCCCTTGCTGCGTCTCTCTTATTCGTTAGCTAAGGGTAAGTCCATATAGTAACTTTTTAAAAGTGCTAACCCCTCATATTTACGGGTGTAAAGGGCTCCTCCGAAGTAGTAAATAAAATGAACAAAATCTAACTTACTAATCCAGACTAAACTCTCAGGGGCTCCTTCTAGTATTTCTCTTATCTGAGGAAGAAAATAAAAAATAGAAAGAGTCCCAGTTAAATCTACTAAAGCCGAGAACTTCATAATAAGAACACATGTTAGACTTTGCTTCTATCTGTACTAGTCGTCCTGGGATATATTTAGATTCCCTAATTATATAAATTAGTTGTTTGAAACTCATATAGTTCAGAAGGTTCCTAGTTGGGAAATAATAAGGAGGGTCCTTATATTTTTTAGAGTAATGCTAAGTTATGTAATTATTGAACAGGGTTCTTATGGGAACACCTCTATAGGGTTGAGTACCTCTTACTTGGATTTCTTGCTAGGAATTCCCTCTGTGGTGGGGCAGAGGATATGGACTTGATTTGAAAGGCGGATACTTTTTGTGAGTGTAAAGCCCTTTTTTGTATATGAATTTTAAATATGAAAGGATCCTTTTCCAGAATTATAGTTAGGTATTGCCTTGGAATAAGGAATATTGATTCTAGAACAAAGCCTTAAAGTGGGATTGAGTTCTTATGGATAAAAGCCATATGACTTTAAGGAGAGTCTTGCAATATGAGAAATTGAAGTATAGTTAACTCAAGCTCTTTTAAATCTTATTTTATAAGATATCATAACTTTTGTGATTAAAATAACTCATGTACAAATAAGGGATTCGTGGCAAAGATAACAGGAGTGGCAGAGATCTTTATAGCGGGGCAGGGTTCGAACCCGTGCCTCTTCGATTTGAAGCAAATACTTGAACAGGAATTCTAGAGTCTCAACCGGAGAGGTTGTTGGTAGCTCAGTTGGCTTTTATTTACAAGCTTTCAGAAAAGTATTTTTTTTAGTAAGCAAGGTTACTGCGGAGGGATCCTTGATATAACTGAAGAGAGACAGCTGCATGACCCCTAATTTGTACTGAATTAAAGTAGATAATGAATACAAAAGTATAACCCTTTAGGTATTTTTTACTCCCATTTTTTAGAATCACAAGAGTAACAGGAAGCGGTTTTGCTTTGGATTGCTTTCCGCGTAGCTCTCCTTTCGAGCTAGAGTAATAAGGAATTCCGGCCCCCCTCTTGAATATTAACTCCATTTGATAAGGAACTCTACCTAGTTATTAAAACCCTAAAAAGGCTACCTTCTAAAGAAGTTTTTAAGTTCCCTGCCAACCGATTTACTTTATACAGGTATACCTATGTCTTTATATCTAACTTTACTCCTACTAAAGCGCAAGCCCCTTATAATATACGCCAAAGTTCTTTTTTGCTACTAAATTAGAACAGATTACGACAAGGCTATACCAAACCCTCCTCTCAAAAAATTGAAGCTGAATAGAGAATCTCTTATAAACCACGAGTTCAAATCTGGAGTGGAGGTTTTGCCCCTTTTACTAAAGGGATATATAAGACTTAATATTAGCTTTTCCAGTGTCTCTTCTAAGTCTTTTGTTACTAGATCTAAAGAGAGAAAAGCCCGCTCACTAACAAAGGGACTCTTAACAAATAGGAAATTTCTCAAGAACGAAAACCAATAAAGCAGTTAAAAATACCCTAAAGAGGGTTCGGTTCAAAGTAGTGTAGGGAGGGTCCAATTGCTTTGAGATTTCTATATTGAATTTTAAGTAAAAGCTCCACCTAGGGCTGGGATTCGTTTTAAAATGTATTTAGAAAAATTGAGTGCATTTTAGCTGCAATGACGGGGTTTCCCTTTTGTTTAAAAAAGGGGCACCGAACCCTTGGAAAATGTAATTTAAGGACCGCCCATGAGATACCTCTGTGAAATGTGCATTATCTTAAGACCAACCCCGAGGAATACAACCTATATCCTTGAAAATAAAAAACGAGGCAGCAATCTCGTAAATGTTGACTACTGAAATTTAGGATTATCGGTACAGTCAAAACAGGATTCCATAGCATACATAGCTTTTTTTAGCTATATTCGGTTTAATGACTGGGGCACTAAACACCTGACGCCCAAGCATACAAAAGGATTTCGTAGATTTCCCAAATACTATTTGGATATGATGTGAACTTCTGGTATTGTTCTTTATCAGTGAAAAAGCAAACTACTCTGCGTATTTACAGATCTTCCTTCAGTTTACACGAAAAGCTCAAGAGTTTCTATTGAACGAATTTACGCTCACACACCCTAATATTGACCATGCGTGGAATTAAGATTACTTAGTATGGGGCTTCCATTTACCTATATTCAGGGTGCAAACTTCGGATCCCTTAAATGTGCATTTTCTCACTGAAAAAAAGCTAGACTACAAGACCCCTTGCTAAACCTTTCTTATATTATTAATGGTAGTTGGACTCGAAACCCTACCTAAATAGACTCAAGTTCAAGGTTTCTTATTTGAGGGCCCTTTTAGTACTAAATAGAAGGACTCAAAAATACAAATTCTAATCGTACTTATAATCTACTCTAGGTCAAGCCACGTGGGCCTGTATCTCTTTTTAGTTTTAGCGGGTGATCTCTTTAAATAGAGCAAAATGCCATGACTCAGCATTACAAAGAAAAATAAAGACAGCATATCAGGATAGTCGGTCCTTTTCTAAACGCTATGAAACAGCAACAAGTTTTACTCTGGATTAAAAAATGGGGACTCCTCATTAGGGCTTATTAAAAAAAATTAAGAAAATCTGAAAAGTGTGCATAATGATAAACCAGACACAAGAATCGTGAGTATGAGAGTTCGTGGGTTCTAATCTGTAAGTAGTTATTCCCTTTTATTAGGAATACTCAATTTTAGTTTAAGATTGTAAGCTCCTATTTTTTTTTAATTCGTTTCTAAGAGCTAGTATAACTTTTTAAGCTGGAAGGTTGTTTTGTTAAATCTAATTTAGCCGCTAAAATGTCTTTTTTAACTGATTATGTAGTAAAAGTGGAGAGTTTTTTACGAAACTCTACTTAAATTTATATAACTATCAGGTATATTTTCTATTTTTGGGGAATTTGGAGTCCTCTTTTATAATAAATTCCTTTGCATAACAGCGACTATAAATAGGTAATGAGATATGCGTATCCAATATTGTATGTCAGCTACACTGCTATCTTGTATCTGGAAAAGGAATTTGTATGGCCTAAAACTCACTAGAGTAAATAGAACATATAGGATATAAGAAACTTTAGAGGACTTTGTCATTTCGAGTATTGCTTGTTGCTTAAATGCACCAATTCGAGGAGTCAAGCTTACGGATACCCTCTTAATAGAGTATTTTCTATACATATTCTACACCTTAATCTTGGCTTACATTTTAGTTGTTCTTCTATATATATTCGGAGTTTCGGTAAATAGGTTGCTTATAATACTAAATATAAGGAGGGATTTCTGCCTAAAGAGAGGGTAGGCCTTGATTGTATTGTACTATTTAACTATCGTTTAAATAGAGTTTATTTGTACTAATAATAGGAATTCCATCTTAGTAATAGGTAATATTTATTTTCTATATATTTGACTCCAGAAAGAGTACACTCTTTTCTTAATCAGTTTAGGAAGTAATACATATAGGCTGCTTTAGCAGTTTAATAAGACTTTGTGTTTTAAAAAAGCACTAACTCACCTGTTTCCCGAAAGACTCCAATTGTACGAGTGAGGAATTTTTCCTAGTTTAGGTAGATTAATTTGTTTAATCCAAAAATTATGTATATATTTGTAAGCTGAAATTAAGAAATATTCTATATTCCTGAAAGGTTTAGGCTCTGATAAAAAGTTGCGAGTTGTATTAGGAAAATGTTAATTATAAAAATGGAAAAGTTAGTAATCCTAACTATAAATATTATAGCTTTAGCAGATTTACCAGGAACGGATTCACAAGGTTTTTATAAGACTTAATCAGAGCGTCTTTCTAATTCGTGTTACAGGAGCCCATTTAAAAAGCTTCCATAATACCTTAACCCGTTTCCTTTCTATTCTATAATACCAAATAGCATTCGTAAGTTAAGTAAAAAATGAAAAAATATTGAAAGTAAAATCTTTTCCACAAGTTCCTTAGAGTAATCCTTTTTTAATATATATATAGTTTTCTCAGTGTCTTTATAAATTTAAGCTGACGTATTAGTAACGGAACTCAGTATGAAGCGCCCTGAATTCACTGGGCCCCTCCTTATGCTTACAACTATTAAATGACTGCAGAGTTATATATATATTTTTTTTTTGTATTGATAAAAAAAGAGTGTTCTCTATCCATTTATGAGAGATCCGGTGTGTATTCTATTGCCCTTTAAGCGCTCCATGGACCACTCCAATTAGAGAAAAGTGACACTCCTCTAAAATCTAAAAAAGAACTTTTATACTTGTCATACTTGGCCTAAATTTAACTAAAATCCTCAAAATCTTACGACGATGCTTGCGTTTATTCTAAAACAAAGCTCGTCGGTGTACGGATTTCATGCTTAAAAAAGTAAGGAATTTACGTCTAAAATGGAAGAAATTACCGGCTAGCAGAGTGTTGTATAAGTGCTAATGTAATTCAGGTCTCTCTAGTAAAAAGTAAACGGATTGCGAGCCTCATTTAATAGCAAATCTCTTTGTATATCAGATAAGAGAGTTTAAGCCGAGCAGTTAGGTAGTCTACAATTCGTAGTATAACAAGTATAGTTAGGGTAAGTGCGCATCTTTTATCTGCGTTTTGTTCTAGTTAAGAGTCCTCAATTCAAGGGTTATTTATATAGCGCAATAGCATTCTTATCCTCCTGGGAGGGGTAAGGACTTAGACCGGGGTGGCTTTTTTATCAACTAATAACTAATACTAAATGAAAAATAAGAGTTCATTCTTTAGATCATAAGGAACAAATTGAAACTAAATTAGAGCTATACTATCCCAGTTCTAGAAAGGGGGGAATTAATAAAATATTCCTGTTATCCTAGATTACTTAAAAATGGGTTATTGGTGAATAATTTAGGAATAGAAAAAGTAAAAGAACAGGGTTTAACCGCGGTATCGTATAGTTGTTTTTATTGTACTTTAAGGGCAGTGTTTAATAAACTTTCGCGCTTTGGTAAGGAAAACCTGTAAAAGATTGAGCCCTTGCTAACACTTATCTGAAACTACGTAATTAAGGACCCCTCCTCCATTTACTCTCGTCTAACTAAAAAAAATTATAAGAATGAAACTAGTTAGTTAACCTTACTAAAAAAGAGCTTCACAGCACAGTCCGACTGTGAAGGAAGTGCAAGGACACCACTCAACAAAAGATTTTTTCTTCCTTTTTTTTTATAATGGAGGACCCTCTCTTTATACAAGATAGAGCTATAACTTAGAATTACTTTGCGCTCTTAAAGCATACTTTTTCTAACCTTTTCGTTTTCTCTTTTAAATTTAACGATTTTATTACTAACTGGATTATAAGAGTAGGCAGTACTCTGCACTAGGCTTTTCTGGGTAGTATTATGCACGTTTCCTACTTTATTTAACAGAACAGGAGGTTCTTTACTATATTGTTTTTTTACTGCCTTTCTGATTGATTCGGAACCCTAACTATTTTAGAGGTATTCTTAGCTTATTGTTTTAACCTGTTTACTCACTAAATAAAGAAGTAAGCTACTCGAGTATATACGAGCTTCGGCTCCTTGTATTCTAATTAGTAGCACCGGTAGTTTTTATTAGGGCGAGGCCGCCCGGTTAGTATGGTATAGTATAAGGGTTCGGGCTTTACTCAGCTTGTAAAAACCTTAATCGCGGTTCCCAGCCTTTAAAAATTGTAGGGAATTTTGGGTATTCTAGTTATACTAGTTAGAATTAGTGACCTAGCGGATTCTCCTAGTTATTCACTCTTCGGACTCAGTCCTATGGAGATACGTTTTTTGCTTTAAGTTATAGTTATGACGTGGATACTCTATTAGAGAGAAGTACCCCTTTTTTGTGTGGAATTTTAAATGTCAGGGACTTATAAAAAGTAAGAATTAGAAATACGGATATATACAGAAATTCCTATTAAGTTTTTCTTTTCTAAGAGAGGGCTCTTGTGCTGTACAGTTTGATAACTAGTGATTTACAGGAAGTTCCATAATCTCTGTCCACCTTGAGATATTTTCTATGTTCTTTTGTGTATTAAAATCTGGTTTACTTATTAGCTTCTAAGATTTCTTTGAGACATTCATATTTATATAGGATCTTGTTTGATAAGTACTATTTTTCCTTATTATATAAAGGTTATCCGTATTTTTTTATACGAGACTTGTGCAGGTAGTAATACCTATATGATTTAGGGGTTTCCGTCCTAATTAGAGGTCTTTTTCTACTATTCATTTCAGAAATTCTATCTAAATTGAGTTCTTATCTGTAAATACTGTATCTTAAATTCCAGATTCCAAAACAAGCTTTTCTGTCAGTTATACTAGTGCTTATTAAACTACTTACTCACTCAACCCTTAAATAGGAAACTCTTGAAAATTTTCTAAGATATAGGGTTCAATAAGTACACCGCCAGTCTTTACTTTTTCGGTTTGGAAATCGGATACATCAGCAATTGTGAGCTCTTTGAAGAGTTATAGTTTATCATACAGTTAGTTTTGTAGTAAGGATGCCCTAGATAAAATGAAATAAAAACTTATGCCTAAGTATTACAATATCGGATTATGACTCAAGGAAATTCCTTCTAACCTTTATTGAGACACCCCTTTATGAAAAAAAAGACTCAGGAACAAGAGAATAAGCCTCTTGCTTACTTGTTATCCTCTTTTGAAACTAGCTAACTTGCTTGCAAAACCCTAGAATTGGAATAACAGTTTTGAGTTTTAACTGGAATTTATATAATAGATACACCGTTAAAAAGGGCATCTCACAAGGATTTCTTTAGCTATACCTTTTGAAAAGTAGAATCCGGGGTTTATGAATATGAACAGGGTTAAGGATATTTTGATAGTATTAGGATAGGAAAAGCCTAAAAGGGACTCTAGATTGCATAGGTAATAAATTTGTTAAGGTCTTTTACAGGATGTGTGGATAGTTCTAATATCAGCTATAATAACTTTTATATGGCAGGCTTATCTCGTAATTAGGTTAATGCAACTGTTTACGTCTATACAAGTATCATGGTATACTACTGTTCTAAACTTGGAGAAGTAAAAAGTAATATATAAGCCAAAGCGATGCCTTAGTCACATGAGTGAGCAGTCTTTGTTAAGGGGCTTGTGTAGCTTATTAGTTGCTCCTTGTATTAAAGATATTTTGTGATTTGAGGTTAGAAGTATTCTAAAAGGGGTATGCCTTCTCCTGGTACAGTCATGAAATAGAATTCATAGACACTCTTTACATACGAAATAAAGTAATGTTTATTTTAAAAACGGCTTGTACATTTAGGAATGCTTTCATCCGGGTTTCGTGACCTGGCAATCTCAAATATTAAATAGAGATACTTAAATAATAGTAGGTTAAAACGCTACAAGGAGGCCCTTATTTGGGTCTGATCTCGGTTCTACACTTCCTATGGTTTGTCAATTTAGTCTTTTATTGTGGATATTACAAAGTAGGGACTTCCGTTTCCAATGAATCCCGAATTAATTAATATAAGTAATGTTCCACCCCAGAAGTAATCCCCGTCTACCTATACTTTTTTTGATTTACTTTTTAACTATTAATACTAAAAAATAGTAAAGCGTCTAATTTTTACTCATTGTACTCTGTTTTAAGCGCCCCTAGCAATTGTATTCATTCAAAAGTTCTAACCGACAGCGGGTATACCCTAGAGGAGGGGGATCTCTTTCTAATCTCTAACTTGATAAGAAGCTTCTTTAGGGGTGATTTGCTTTAACTTAACCAATATCTAGAAACTCTTTTCTGCGTCAGGCTTCCTTTTAAAACCTGTAGAAAGGGGTACTAAGATCCAAACCACTAGTATAGTAAAAGGTACAAATGAGGAAGACCTATAAAACCGAAATAAGCCCCAATATAAAATAAGATCTTATTTCTTAGAAAAAATAGAGAGAACTTCTATCCAGGTACAAGAAGACGAGATGCCCTATTATACGAAAAGATATAACCAATAAAAGAGTTTTTTTGTCAAGCTGGGTATTCTTCAACTTAGTTTTATGCTTATTTAATAGGACTATTCTGCTTTTTAAGCTTGAAATTTAGACAAAAACAATATACTATTGTGATCCAGTCTTCACCCCACGGGCCTCTTCTATGATTACTGATTTTAGTATTGGGAACACATACCCAAACTTTGAGAGCATAGTCTTCGCAGGATAGGAATAAAAGCAAGAAATAATGACAACTAAATTTTCAAGGGCTCCTTATGACCTACTGGTTTAATCTGCTTGACTCACATAAAGGAATCAAAATCTTTAATAAAACCAAGTTTGGGTAGACCCGATTATAGGGTAGCTTTCTGGAAATATAAGAGGGAAGTGGTTAGAATATACCCGTGCGTGTGGTAAAGCACAGATATACAAGGTTTATACCCTTTTCGATAAAGAAAAGTTCAAACTAATAAAACTTAAGAGATACCGACTATCTTCTGTGTATTTAGACTTCTTAGTATGGGCCCATAGAAGAAAACTCCCTTTAAGTGTTATCTTTTCTCCTTACCCTACAAAAGGCAAGGGTACCCCTAAGAATTAGAGTTGTTAGGGGCTCTATAGAGGGTCTTGTCTAGCAATTCTAGGCCCCTGAAAAGACTTTTATCCCAGAGTTTAGTAAGTAGCTGTTAGGATTTTTTTACTACAAAATACTCTTCGAATTATGCGACTCTAAAACGGATAACTCATAATAAAGACTCCTCGTATCTTTTTCTCAGGTTTCCTTTGGTTTTTATCTTACTGAGTATAAGATATTCCCCAGTTTCTTTAAGTGACTCTCACTGTGGAGCTACTCTTCGAGAGTTTCTGGCATTATCAGGAGTCCTAAGTTTTATTCCTTTCTCTCTTTCTACATGGAGAAAGTGAAACTAGAAATCCTATAGTTATACTTACTGACAGTTTTCGATTGTGCGCTTGCTATTCAGTTTTGAGATATAAAGATTCCTCTTTTCTACAAGTAGCTGCTTTATTACTGGGGCACTCTGAACAAATGGCTTCAACTTTATATAATAAAAACTAGAATAAAAAAAGCAAAGTGAAGGGAATTTTCAAAAACTATATCAATTGTTAAGGCTGCTTCCGTATGTCAGAGGGACCCATTCCTAGTATTCTAGATACAGTTGAAGGAATTTCTAGATTCTATTAAAACTCTATTGCTTTGGGCCTTCTCTGGGGAGCTCGACTTGAACCTTTGCGCGCGGATTCCCTGAACCGGTGCTATAACCACTCCAAAAACTGGAAATACTTACTATAACTATACTCAAGTGAAGCTGGGAATGAGGAAGAGGAGGAATGTTATGGCTCCGAACAAAGTGAGAGGAGTGAGCAAGTTACAATTTACTGAATTCATAAGCATTTTTATCTAAGTAATTTTAATGACAAAACTTTTCTGATTGTGTAACGGACCCTTCCTACTCACTATACGTACTACATGGGAAAGCATACACTATAAAACTATCACTTATTGTATCTAAGCAATTCGGATTACAAGGATTTTAAAGGATGTTTTTAAACATCGTACACAACTTATCGAGTAAACCTGAATGAAAATTCTGTTTATAATTAAATTAATAATGAAAAGAATACAAATCTCGACCTTATATTTTATTTACTTTTTAAGAATCGAGGAGACTTTAATACGTATACAATCTAATAAGAAAGCTTCTGTTTTACTCTAAGAGTCTGCCAGAGAGCTTCAGATAACTTCAATTACAACCAGGCTTTTTTTAAGATACTTTAAATAATCGAAGTAACACACGCCTCACACTTCGTACCTCGAGCAACATACTTCTACTCATAGTCAATAGTAAATGTATTTTCAAATTCTGGATTTGTAAAAGTACAGGGAATTGGTAACCTACCTTAAAGTAGCGCGCCAAAGCTGTGATCTATTATAGTCAACTCGTTTATAAATGTAATGATATTGTGTCTTTCTATTGCTTAATGTTCTTAGTATTTTTCTAGTAGAGGAAGGCTCCCGTAAGGGATTCGCCATCTTATTCTATTACAGCAAACTATGTTCCTTGAAAAAGGGGGTCTAATTAAAGTGTGATGAGTAGGTAACTAACTCAATTAATATGCAATAACTAGGAAATACTCATATTTTTCTGGATTATGCTCTATGTGTATTTTCAGGGGTATAAGTAAGTGCGGAAACTGAGCCTAATAAAGAAAATTCTAGGAAGAACTTAAATTCCAATTATAAATTACATTGCTACTTACAAAAAAACAGGTAAAAGCTAACTACTTTATTATACTAGCTGGTTATAGAGGGAACTCCTAACAAGGTTATGAACACTGCAACTCAGCGCTTGGTCAGTCTTTTTTATCCTTTAGTAGTGTATATAGATTCAAACCCGTAGTATAGAGTATATATAGTATTCAATTCTTTTCTATCTAATTAATTCTTTATGTGACTTATGTCAATAACATCGTTGGGTGTAGTTACTGCCTTGAAAATAAAGGGGAATATCTTGAAATTTTTAATACCCAAACTTCGAAAAAAGATAATAAACTTTAACTTTAAGAGCTGGTATTAACTAAAGACAAATATACATTAAAGGAAGTTTAACTACCCAGGACTCTGGGCTTGCTTTGGAAACAGAAAGGTATCATTTGTATTTTCTGTAGGGATTTCAAAACATAAAGTATAAACTATCCGACATTTGTTAAAGAATTTGAAGAAAGAGTAATTCCCTTATTCTAGGCAGAACCGTAGTACCCGTGTATTATTAACCTTAAGGCGGGATCCTAGGATATAAAAAGTATCTCTATTCTGACCTAGAATCTTAAAAGAAGTTCTCCCCGCCGGGTAACTCTTAAGGAGACAAACTGCTTACTAAAAAGTCTCAGGCCCTGGTAGTATACCTTCTTTATAATTAAGAGCCCGACCTAACTTCATTTAGAGTTAACAACCGAAGAGCTGCCGAGGGAGAGAGAGCGTGCTAGATGTTAAAACCCAGGCTTAGTAGAGGTGAAGTCTTAATTCGAAGTAATTGTAAATGCTTTGGAGTGGTTCTAGTCATAAGTATTCGAGTTTACTGCAATAACGTGAGATTGAACCTCGTATATATTATCGAATAAAGAACAGTTTTCTTGAGCAAGGGTTTTATAAGAATTAGTTACTAATAAGGAGTTGCTTTTTTAGAACAGACAATATTTAGCTTTCATAGAGATGAATATGAAGCAGTTATGAGTTAACCTACAAAACTACACGGAATCCTTTCGAAAAGAGTTCTAGTAGCAATGTCTAGTTATAACTCTAATTCCATAACTAAGTAAGGTATTTCTAGAATTGCAGAGGGGTTTCATCGCTTAGTTTCTCCTTAATTTCGTCTATTACTCCTCGATTTTTCTTATTTACGTTTTCGCTTTCTTTTTTTTGCAATTTACACGAAAAGGTTTTACTTCACTAAGTTGTTTTTATATCTTAGCCCTGCCGTACCCAACTTGCAGGATCTCGGCTAGCTTTTTAATGTGTATTTTAAGATATTATTTTTCTTACTTTCAAACCGGAACTGAAGAAGCGAAACCTTTAGGAGAAATCTTGTATTATAGCAATTGTTTTAAGGAGAACTTTTTTTGGAAAACAGAATTTAGCCCTTGCACTTTAAATATTGACCTCTTCCTGAACCTTTCTTTGTAGTGAGAAGTGTTTTAAAAGTCTATTATGATATGACTTTACTATCTGGAATTGGGTGGGATTCTTGCTTTAATAAGAGAAGGTCCTAGTCTCAGAATTTGCAGAAGGAAACTCTTAGGAATCTATAGCCAAGTTAAGGGAAGGAATAAAATCATATGTACCTTTGCTTAACTTGAATAGTATTACGGGTAAGAATTAGATATAGATAAAGTACCGGTT
>JAYMSZ010000247.1:0-23224 GCA_036897665.1 Pelargonium citronellum
AGTGTGGTGGCAGCTTCTAAAGTGACTAGTGTAGCCTGGTTGACTCATTTGTTGACTTGAATGAGAGAGAATTTAGTTGAACTAATTGCATTTGACACATGATACTTTGTAATTTTTATTGGAAGTGCATATACATGAGAGTGATGAGACACCATGATAGAGTCAATTTGAGAAGTCAAGTGAATAGTTTATTGCAATTTCACTTGGATTTGGAGGACTTGCATGTCATTTGATGAACTTCATGTTTCTCAATTGACCTGGTTCCCTCTCTCTGCTTGGCTCATTTTTTCTGTTGGGTTGTCTTGAATAGTGAATTGGGTTTTCGTGTTTGATTTTTGTGGCAGCTCACAAGTGACTGATTTCACCTGGTTGACTCAGTCACTGACTTGGATAGAAAGGAATTTGGTTCCATTGATAGCATTCAAGACATGATGCTTTGTAATTTTTACTTAAAGTGCTTGTACTTGAGACAATATTATAGAATCAATTCGAAGAGTCAAGTGAATGGTTGGGGGGCAATTTTATTTGGAGGTCTTGTATGTCATTTGATTTACCTCGTGTTTCTCTATTGACCTGGCTGTGTTTATGTTTAGCGACTTCTTCAATTTACCAGTCTTTTATCACATTTTGCGATTTGCTCAGTTTAGTTTTTTTAATTTGAGTTGAGACACACCTTTAAAGGCTGGTTTGACAGTCTTCAAGCAATAAGCATGGCCTGTATACTTATATAAGGGTATACTTACAAGTGATGCAGGCTAGGAGATTGAATTAACTCTGAGTTGAATTGCTTTCTCAGGTTCAAGGAGGTGGAAATGTGGGGAATGCTTTAACTTGTGCGGCACGGTTGGGGTTGAATCCGAGGATAATTTCTAAGGTCTTTAACTTTCTGTTACTTGTTCTGATTCAACTTGTCTATTTTCGGGAAACTGGGTTAAGAAAAGAGTCTGCTGTATAACTGTGCATAGAATTACCATTATAGGTATCTTAATTTGCCTGCATTGTGAAAATAGATTGCTGATGACACTCAAGGGAGGGGTATATTGGAGGAGCTAGAAAGTGATGGTGTAGATACTTCTTTTATGGTGGTAAGCTTGACCTGGTACACTACTAAATGTCCTTTGAAATCATCAAGTTATTTGATTGTGGTTATATTGCTTCAACTGTTATTTGTTGCTTTTGCTTCTGTTTTAAAAAAATGAAATACCTAAAATTAAAGAGATATGTTCATATAATATCTGCCTTTGTTTCATTTTACTTTATCATGTTTATTACTCCATCTATTTATTGATTAATTTATTTACACCCCCATCCCAAAATAAGTATTGATCTCTTGTTTGACTTTTTTGCAAAAAAGTAATGATGATATAATTAGTGCTTGATTTTTCCCATGTGCCTTTACTCTAACAAACTCTAATGATTTGAACTAATTTTCTAAAGATATTTTTGGTAATTCATGTAAAGTTCGCCTATTAAAGGGGAAGTGGACACTTAATATGGGACAAACAAATTTAGTAAGGAGGATACTTATTTTGGGGTGGAGCAATATTTATTTTCTTGATTAAACAGGTTGAGCATTTATTGTTCAATCCTTAGCCAAATCCCTCCAGTCATTGTTTTACTTTATCACGTCTTTACTCAGCTTGTCTTGGTTCCAGGTTGCTGAGAAGGGTAATTCGCCATTTACCTATGTCATTGTTGATGACCAAACGTGAGTGCCTTTGCTTACTCTGTACTCTCTACGCACGCACACACGCTTGATTTTGATGATTATTTCATTTCAATTTGTACAGGAAAACTCGAACTTGTATTCATACCCCAGGATATCCTCCCATGACCCCTGAGGATCTTTCCCAGCAAAATCTGTTATCTGCATTGGAAGGGGCGAGAGTTTTCTATTCTGATGTAAGGTTGCATGACACTGCTTTAGTTGTTGCTCGAGAGGTAATTATTTTCATATGTTGCTTCAAATTAAGTGCTTAATGCCCTGGGTTTTAGGCTCTATTAAATTCTCTATCTGAGGTTGGGTAAATAGAGAGTGATAATCTTGCTGCAAATATGTGAGAAGAATATGATCATTTGTTTCATTATTTTTTCTTATACATTATATTATTGATCGTTGGTTGCTTAAACATTCACAATTTGCCGTTCTTCATTTTTTATTGGTTGTGACAATATGGGAATTCAATATGGCATTTATTCTGATGTAAACTTAACTACTTAAGCTTTTCAGTCATGTTTATTTTTGGATTTTACTTCCATAGAAGAATGCTATGTTGCCAACTCATATGACTGAAGTTAAAAGTATTATTTACATGATGAATAATAATATTGGTCTAATACATGAGCCTTATTGAGGAATTACAGAAATATAATTTACCAGCCCCAGAGATCATAATACGTATCTATGCTAAATATTGCTTGGTTTTATGATTGCTGTTCCTTGTATATTTCTTGATCTGCCTGCACAATGAGAACTGATAAAGAAAAAATATATCTTATTATGGTAAGTATTTTATAGCATTCTATGTTGGACTTCTCCAGTACAGGCATCTCGCAAGAGCATACCTATGTTAGTTGATGCAGAGAGGAAAAGGGAAGGGCTGGATGATCTTCTGAATCTTGCCACTTATGTCGTCTGTTCATCAAACTTTCCACAGGCAAGCCAAATGTTCTTTGGTAAACTAGTTCTGAGTTTTACTTCATTTGTTTGGTATGGACTGAGAAACCATGAAAAAGGCAACATTGCTGCATAGTTGTCTAGTTTAGAAAATTCTATTCTCTAGATCCTGTAATACCCTCAAGCAATTGACAAAATCTTTAGCATGCAGAGAATTCCATTTGCTGCAAAATTTTACATATTCAGGGGTGTGCATGACTGGGTCCAGACCGATTTTGGACCCAACCGGATCGGTCCATTGTCAAATCATATGGTCTGGTGCAAGTGCGGTCCAGATCAATTTTTTAAATTTAGTCAATTAGTGAAAATAATTTTTCCCACTTTTTGAACAATCTACTTCATTGTTGATCACTCCAATTATAACCTTTTATTGTTATTTTTTCCTAATTGTTCTCTTTAAAATGTAATATATACTTGGAACCGTTCCATTTGATCCGGTTCCAGTCAGATGCACACCCCTAAACATATGGACCATAAATGCTAACATATACTTGTTCTCTGTTTTCATTTTCATTTTGTTTGGTCCCTTCTTGTTCTTTATAGTCAAACTGGTTTCTTGAAAGCTTAGGCTTTGAGTGACATACATCATGTTCTTCCATGCTTCCGCCTTATGTTTAGCTTCTTAGCTATGAAATTCTCGTCTGACAGGAATGGACAGAAGCGCCCACTGTTCCAAGTGCACTTGTTTCTATGCTTTTGAGATTGCCAAATATCAAGTTTGTTATTGTGACCTTGGGTGGAGACGGATGCATAATGCTTGAGAGAAGTATAAATGGTAAGTGTGTGAGTGATTGCTCAACTCCTTACACTTGCGAAGGAAGCAAACATGTTGGTTGGAAATTGTGGTTTAAAAATACAGAATTAGGGGTGTTCACAATTGGGTCCAGACTGATTTTTTTGACTGGACTGAATTACTTTTTATTACTTCAGATCCAGTTTTCTCTATTATTTCTCATTCAATTCCACAGTATTATTTATTTTTTTTTAAAAAAAAACTATCAGAAATGTAAATTTCAATTTGATTCGGTCCGGTCCTGAACCCATGAACACCCAATAATTTTTTTCCAGTTCATCTTATTTAAAATTTATAGGTTTTTTTTTTCTTAAAACTATTTTTGGCAGAAGGTTCTCAATCAGAAGCAGTGGATGTGGACAGCTTAGTAGAATCACTAAAGCAGAAAAAGGATGACAGTAGTGCCACCCCAACATGCATTTCATCGGTAATATTCTTTCATGGCAACCATAAAATTGATTCTTATTCTTTCGGTATATGTTTTTGGATCCCCAAAAAATAAGATATTGTTGCATCGTTTGTTAGTAAAACTCATGTGGAGAAGAAAGTGGGATCATGCTTGCATTTGATAATATTGCATCTTTTGCTTTTCATTCTTCATAGGCAGTCACAAAATTGAGTGCAAATGGTATCGGAACAGTGAGTGGGAGGTTATTTTTGGGGACAGCTGAGAAGGTTCCTCCATCAGAGCTTATCGATACTACTGGTGCCGGAGATGCATTTGTTGGAGCAGTTCTTTACGGTATGTTATTGTTTACATATTTTACCAATACTTAATTTTCCATAGGCTGGTTGTGCCTGCATGTGCTTGTGTGCTTGTTTTCCTACAGATTTACGGGTCACCCGTGTAGTGTGTTCCCTTTTAGAGTTTTAGTGTTGCTTGTATATTCCTGAAATTTATTCAATCTGGCAACATGAACCTGAACCCTGGGGATCCTAAATCTGACTCACATTTTGGCGGGTTTGGATTGCATAAAATGGGCCATGATAGCTTTCGGGTCGGGTTTGCCACTGAAAATTTGCGGCTCAGGTTGCACAAACCCACAATTGGCCTTTTTCAACCCAACCTAAAAGAAATCCATTCCAAAACTTGAATTGTCAGTTCTACATACACATGTTGGTTAGTTTCCTAGTTTCAATTAGAGCTCGCGATATGGATTCGAAACCAAAAAAATCCGAAATAACCTAATCCGAAATTGACCTCTAAATGTGGGTCTCATGTGAGCTGATCCAACTATACCTGGTCAAGGCGTCTCCAAGTAGATTACATCACAATACCTCAATCATATCAAGAAGCTGAAAAATTATGTAACCCTCATATTTTCGCTCCTTATATAATTCACTTGAAACTGCCGTATTTTCATTAGCATGTATTAGCTGAAATGATTTTCGAAGTCTTCCGTAGTTTCATAAGTCTGTAAAGTTAACTAGTCACTCGACCCATGTCACTTTTTCTTGTGCTTTACGACTTCAATAAGCTAATGCTCGTCCTTGTTTTTCTTATATAGCTATCTGCGCCAACATGCCGCCTGAGAAAATGTTGCCATTTGCTGCTCAAGTGGTAAGTAAATCATTTCGACAAGCTTGTTGAACACATCACTACTTTGTTTTTAACCCTCATGCTGCTGATTCCAGGCAGCCGCCGGCTGTAGAGCTTTGGGGGCTCGAACTGGACTTCCACGACGCACAGATCCACGCATTGCATCCCTTTTGTGTTAGAGACCGAAAAGGCGGTCCCGACTAAAAGTGGTGGAGTTCAGCATCCCAGCTAAAAGGTGCTCAACTTCTACTTTACCAGCTCTGATATGATATTTGATATACATACATATACTCTTATCAACCTTGATGAATGTTGTTTAATCGACACTTTTTACCCTGTAATTATTATTTCTTTTTTGTCATGAATAAGAATTAATAGCGTCGTCAATGGTGCCCGCTATTTATCATTGGGGTTTGAGTTTTGGTTTCAATACTTCTCATATACGAGAATGACTAGGGATGGCAATGCAGAGGGTTTTACTCCTATGCCCGGCCAGGACTTTTTACTTCCCGTTCTCTGCCCTCCGGGTCAATGTCGTTGAGATTGGGTTAGATTAGTTTTCCCTTTTAACCCATAATATCATCCCATACTGTCGGCAAGAAGGTTCAAATTCGAGATTTCAAAGAAAATCAAAAGCGTTTAAACCGTTTGGCCCAACATGTCTTGATCACCCAAAGTTTGTTAAAAATTCGAACTATTTTGAGTGTCATGTCTAATATTAACATATGTTGGTTGTATCAGTTATTAGGCAAAACGGTTTAAGCGTTTTGGATTCTTTTTGAAGTCTCATGATCGAGCCTTCCTGTTGACGGTAGGGTAAAAAGGAAGAATTATCATATTGTGTAGCTCAACTTATTAAAAAAAAAAGTTTCGGACAAATCCATGAAACTCAACTATTGTAGCCTAATATTCATAAATATATAGTATTTTTTTTTTGTACCCGATAATTATCCACAAATTCAACTCACATTTTTCTTTGTAATTATGAACAAGTCCCAATATAAGATATCCGAGTTGACTCGGTACTCACTGTTCAATCTGTGAGTCCTCATTTGACTCCGTCTATCAAGGCGATGATGCTGACTTCTACATCTTTCTTTCCTGATGTCCTCAGCCCAATCCAACGGCTGTGATTGCATCTAACAATCTCTCTCTCACACTCTTTGTCTTCTTTGACCCATGTCCATGTTTTCATTCCATAATCATTTTTTGTTTAGGAAAATTGGTATATAAATTACTCTTCATGATCACTCCAAGAGAGTTGTTCCACATTTACTTGAATTTTCGACTTCAAGTTTAATCTTTACTGTGGTTCTTACCGGCTCGAATGTGATTAGCATAGGCTTCATATATTATTACTATGAGTGTCGGTTCAGGTTGTGACTCAATACGAGTATAATATGGATTTTGGTCAGCTTTCAACCGTGCGAAAGTCTCACACAAAATAAATGACGTAGAAATTCGAGTTTTGTATTTCTTTTATTTGTTCACTCACTTTTATGTACATTTTGTATTTTTAAAATATAATAAATAATATAACAATATCAAACACGACTCTCAATACCTCTTAATTTGTGTATATGACCATGAGTTACAAGGGGCATCCATAAGCTAAATCTGATTTAAGAGTGATCGATCAGATTATAAAAGCAAACGATTAACATGATACATAATCATTTGCTTTAATGAAAAACTATTGATTTGTAGTAAAATTTGACATGATTGGTTGGTCTTTTTGTTCAAAGCCGAGGGAAACGTTTAATAAGTTTGAGAGTTTTAGTCATTTGAGTCTCGAGTTCTGAAACACATTCAGCATATTGTTAAATGAAAACGACAAGTGTATGCAAATGGTGAACTCTAGTTAAACTTCCACTTCATACAAAATAATATATCTTTCGTTTCCAAATAATTATCCATTTTCCTCTACAAATTTACCCTAATACAAATGTTTTGAATAATAATAATAATAATAATTATTATTATTATATATTATATATGATAGTTAATGGAGCATAATTATAATTTTATTTTTATTCCATTTAGGTATGTTTCTTCAGACAATTCTTCACATCAGTAACCAAAGTTGATTACTTGACTTTGAGACATGGATTCATCAGGGTAAGTTCCACTTAATTAGTCATTTAGTCTCACTAATTAATTACTAATCATATGTCATTTTCATATTTGTCAATGCCTTAAAAACTGGAGGGCACCAATTAATAGTATAGGGTGATTTTATATTGAAAACTTGATAAAATTATTTATTTGATATCATCAAATATTAATTGATTACTAACTTGATTTGTGTTTTGAGGTGTAATTAATATTAATTACTTGTGTCATTTTCAGGCACATTTGGCACCTGGGAGTGAAACAAGGTTTGATTTTCAAAAGTACATCAAAAGATCACTTGAAGAGGATTTTAAAGTTGTTGTGGGAATCAGGTTAGTGTTAATTAATTGTTTTCATAATCATTTCTCAAAACAATATTTACTTTATGCAAAAATGTTCTCACAAATTAATATTAATGATTTTTTTTTAATTATTATTATGCGCAGTCCTCTTATATGGCTACTTGCAGTCTTGTTCCTGCTAACATATACTCATGGTAAGCCAACATATTTATATAGATTGTTAAAATTATTGTTTAATTAATTAAAGTTAAGATTAATATTGTTTAAATAATTAAGAAGTGTTTGTTTGACAGGATGGGTGTCATATTTGTGGTTACCATTTTTGCCATTGGTTGTAATATTGTTGATTGGAGCAAAGCTCCAAATGATAATAACAGAAATGGGTTTAAGTATTGAAGAGAGAGGTGATGTGGTGAAAGGTGCTCCATTGGTGAAGCCTGGTGATGACCTCTTTTGGTTTGGTCGTCCTCAGCTCATTCTCTTTTTGATCCACTTTGTTCTCTTTCAGGTATACGTTGCATTTAAACTGTGTCGTGTTTGTGTTGGTCATTTCTAAATTCATTTGCTTATGATTTTGTTTTGTTTTCTTTTTTGCAGAATGCGTTTCAACTAGCCTTCTTTGTTTGGAGCGTGGTAAGCATTAGTACCCGATAATTTTTTTTATACAAATGTTTTAAAAATCGAACCGAATGGACTAATGACTAATGTCCATGGATTGCAGTATGAGTTTGGTATAAAATCATGCTACCATGAGCACCTTGAGGACATCATCATCAGAGTGTCAATGGGGTAAGTTTGATTTACAAATTTGCATAATTATGATTGTCATGTACATGTCCATCTCTCAATGAATATAAATTAATGTTCCTAAAACAACATGCATGCATGCAGGGTCATCATTCAGGTTCTCTGCAGTTATGTGACTCTACCTCTATATGCATTGGTGACACAGGTACTTATCTATCAATTCAAGATCAATGTCCTTAATTAACTAGTGAGAATTGAGAGAAAAGAGCTCATTAATTATCATGCATATTTATTGATATTTGGGTGCAGATGGGATCAAACATGAAACCAACCATCTTCAATGACAGAGTAGCAGCAGCTCTAAAGAAGTGGCACAAATCAGCCAAGAAGCACACAAAACACAACCACTCAGGCACCACCACACCAATGTCAAGCAGGCCTGTCACTCCCAGACATAATGGCATGTCCCCAAGCCATGGCATGTCTCCTGCCCATCTCTTGCACAACTACAACAATGAAACCAACTACTACTACTCTCCTCCAAGGCTCACCAACAACAGCCATTTGGATAGTGCTGAAGCTAGCTCAGCTTCTCCGCCGCGTAGAGTGGAGACCCAAATGGAAAGACACATGATGAGGGAACAAGAGATGATGCAACTTCATCAAGATTTGCCTCATGGGCCTCGTCCTATTCGGACACAACATGAGATCAACGTCAATGTATCAGATTTCTCGTTTGAGCGCTCAAGTTGATCAACATTTGGAGCTTGTAGACAAATGTTGTACATTTTGTTTGATTTGTACATAATAATGTGTACACAAGTTGCTCAAGGAAGAGCAATATTGCTACTTGACAAGAGAGTTAGTAATTACATGTATTTTACTTTGCATTTACAGCTTTTTAATTCAATAGATTTTTTTTTCCTTCCTTTTTTTGATGTTGTCTTTTTAAGTATAAGGTTTTAACATACAAGTGCTATTCTGACTTTTAGTAAACATGTGAACAGCACAAGGTTGGATGAGGAAGAATTTGGGTGTAGTATATATGGGTAAAGGTTAACAGATAAGCATCTGTTCAGTTTCTGTTCAAAAGTAGAAAACAAAGAGATCAAGGACACCAGCCAAAATGAACTTAATTTGTCCTAGACCGAAGATAATAATCTCAAAACCGTTCCCAAGAGTCAGACCACAAGAATTCGCTTTGGTATTAAACATTCTCTGTGGCATCTTTTTCCGACTCCCCCCCAGTCCTTACAGCAGCTAGCCTCTCTGCCGCTAATCTTTCTTCCAATGCTCGAGCCCCTCTTTCTCTGCAAAGTTCATACCACATATTCAACTCAAATGAGACTATCCAAATCTACATCACAATTCAAAATGATATTCATAATTCCCAAAATGGACAAATGCTATATGCATATAAGTTCACCTTCAGATATACATTGGTTCAATAATGAATCAGAGTAACTTCAAATGCTATGGTAACTGTGTTATGGAGATACCCACTAAACCAAACATAATCCTATCTGATGCCAGTTGAGAACTCTCAAGAGATTACCCACTTTGTCTATTACAGATATTTTATTGAAATCTTTCTTTTTATTTGAGAATGAACGGGATTGAGATTATATAATGTTTTGTGTTCACTCCATGTGCATTGCAATACAACTAATAATATTATATAACAGTATGGAACCATT
Source organism: Pelargonium citronellum (assembly GCA_036897665.1). Classification (NCBI taxonomy): domain Eukaryota; kingdom Viridiplantae; phylum Streptophyta; class Magnoliopsida; order Geraniales; family Geraniaceae; genus Pelargonium; species Pelargonium citronellum. The sequence goes on from JAYMSZ010000247.1 coordinate 9,869, forward strand.
AACATTACCTCCTCCTAGACGCCTCAATGGGGTCAGAACCAGGCAAAGGTGCACTTCCCAAAGTATAACCCTCAGCCGTAGAAGAAGCTTCAGATCTTCGACAAAGCATCCGGTGAAATATTGTTGCAATGGGATCAATGATTGGTCTGAGAGCCAACCAGCACAAGGTTAGATAAGAGAGAGAGAGAGAGAGAGAGCACTAGGATGAAAGTAGATTAAAACAAAGGCCAAACTTTCACTACGCTAGATGCTTCAAAACAAAATTGTTATTTTACAAGCCAAAATAGAACATTTTTACCTCATAAATTCGGGGAAGAATGTTGAAAATGCAAAATCTTCACTTGGATCACCCTTAAGTTTCGTTTCCGGTTTCCTCTGCCAGTATCTTAGGTAAATCCAGCTCATATATGTGCCAAATATAAACGTGGGGAGGTATGTTGTTGATTCTTCTGTGAAAACGCTTACAACAGCTGACACCAACAGCATGAGAGATGGTAACCACTGCAAATCATTTAGAGCAGCACCAGTTGTTGGTATTAGGCTTAGGAATGCTTTGCCAACTTGCAGAAATTTATATTGATTGTAACCATGAGGCCCAATCAGAAATGAAAATACTTCCTGAAAAGGCCAGTACCTTTGCTTTTATTCTCAAGAAAGACAGTTCTTGGTCAGGTATAATCTGCTTGACACCAACCAAGAACCCTGCAAGGACCCCATGGAAGCCAGAAAGAGGCATATAACTAGCACAAAAGAATGAAAAGTAGTCATTATCACGATAGAAAGGAGGCCGAAAAGGAACTATAAAGTTGGATAACTAGGATGACAATAAAAGGAATTTAGAAAATAAGTAACATGGACAAGCCAATTTTTTTATTACTTCTATGTACAAGGATATTGTTGTACTTACAGGTAAGTTTCCTCCCTTGTTATGTAGTACAAGGCAATGGCAGTTATAAAAACACATACAGAAGTAAGTAAGTTCACAACAAAGATGAACTTCAAGAACTCCTTAGAACCCCATATGGGTTCAAGCATCTTCCCAACGAAGAGGAGACCAAAAGTGCTAACAACCACCTAGAAAGCCAGCGCAATTATCAGTACTACTTTGAAGGATACACATAAAAGGGAAAATTAAATAATGGGCTCTTAGCTATGGTAAAACTGGGCAGAGCTGAACAAGTGCATACCCCGAATACTGTTTGCTCAATAAAACCAGCTGTCAAGAGGTTCCAACCAAATGGAATGGTCCTACAGAATAACATTTGCATATAAGTACAAATGTTTTGAATTTGAAAACCGATTAATGTCCTTAATACAAATATAATAAGTGCAAGGAACCATTGAGGATGACTTCCTCACAGTATACAAATAACAATTATCAACAATAAACAATGTCTAGAAAGCAACATGCAAAGATGCATGAGATCAGCCCTATCATGACAGAACCATAAGGATGCTATTTCTTGATCCTCATAAACATCTTGCAAACAGCACGTGATCAAGTGTTAATAGACAATTTCATAAAAGCCTGCACAGAATAACAATACTTGAAGCCACTAGGACACATTATCAAGTTAAAGTTTCACTCTTTTCTGCTTTTCACTAGGATCTTTTCTTTCTAGTAACCTTTTATAAGGATAAGAGCAAAACCCCGGATTCAGGATATGCAGAATCTAGCAAGACAAAATTTGAAAATCTATTTCCAGGTAATTGCTGCACAAAAAAATGCACATAAACATTGCCACCTAAAGGTCCTAAACGAGTTTGATCATATATGTTTCTTCATAAGTAACACATTTAGGCAGCATACAAACATGTGAAGCAAATAAAAAATATAAATAAAAAGGAAATTCGGAGAAGAAGAAAGGCATTGCGGAATTTTTATGGGTAGTTTTATAAGAGGTAAAAGGTGAGTATTGGCGCAACGATAAGTCTACTGCCTTATGACCTTAAAGTCAAGGGTTTGAGTAAGGGAAACAGTCTCTAAAATAGTGGGGGCCTGGTGAATTCAGCTGCCCTTTCAGTTTTGTATAAGGTAGGGATGGATAGGCAATCCATAAGGGTGTAGACTATGTAAATAAGTTCCCAAATCTGGATCCATTCTCCTAATATGAAGTAGCAAATTTCCAAAATCTATGGTATCTGTCCAACACTCCCAAATCCAAGGATCCATATCTTCTAACCGGATAATAACCTCCCTAATTCAACAAACATTGCACAGCCAAGACATTAGATCGCAACAACACATATGATTGAACGCCAATTCAACAGACATGATTCAACTAACGAATATCATCCCATAAGGCCATAGCATTACTTGGCTCAGGTGTTACAGAATTCAAAGTTGACTGTGATCAATCCCATGTGAAGAGACTTCTGCAACCCATTTCTAAGAGCTCTACACTACCCTTACTAGAGTTTCACTACTGATTTCACAATGGTAGATACAGAACAAGCAAAACAGCAACAGTACAAAAATGAGATTTCAGTGGTGGACGAACAGATCCAAAATACCTGGCGGGAATGAGAGCGAGATAGGCTACGGCGGAAGGGAAGATCTGAAGCACGACGTGTCCACCGATGAGCACGACGGCGAGCCCCTTGCTGAGCCGAGTAAATCCAGAATAGAAATTAGTACCCTGTTCACCAGAAAACACCAATATCAGAAACCCAAATTCACAAACAATGCGATTCGGCTGACTGATCAGGATCTCCACAGCATGTATATCAGTCCAGATCCAAAAATAAATTGAGAGAAATTTGAAGATCCGAAGCAAATTGCTGGTCGGAGAGAGAGAGAGAGAGTGGTGGTTGCTTACTCCTGAGAGCACCGGAGCACTCATGGCGGTGACCGGCGATTTGTGCGTCGCTGAGAAATGATGAAGATTTTGAGATTTGAGAGGGAGGTTTTGGATTGGCGATAGATAGTGAGAGATCGGAGAAGCAGAGAGCGAAGATGCTGTCGCCGGTGATTGTCTGCTACGCAGTGTAGCGCACACTAAAATAAGGACCAATTTTGTTGATTTGGAGGATTTTGGTGAGCGTTGATATGGCCCCACCCCACCCTATCACTATAATGAGTTTTATCAAGTTTTGTTTCACCCAAAATGTTTGTGTACCGGTCTAAACAAAATTTTGGTTTTGGATTGATCAATTTGGGCGCACTAAAAGTGTTTGTCGTCTTGTTCACGTGTTAAGAAATCACCTTAAGTGTTATTTTAAGTCTAATTATCAATTCGGGTTTCTGTCTCTATTCATCGAACTTGTGACCTTCGCAAGGCAACACGCCGTAAGCAGAGACCTCAAACATGTTTTTAGGACATCACCGCAAGTGTGAGAGTAAAACTCGGCCATAGTAATAAAAGCTAGAGAGAGTTCTAGAGAAAGAAAATAAAGATAATGTGTTTCAATGCAAAATGTGTAGCACCCTCCTTTTACCTAAAGTGGGGCATCTATACTCACAACCAGGGTCACTACGTGTCACCGTATGGTTGGTTGTTGGTAATGTGAGATCCACGAATGTTGAAATTCTAGCCTTTCGGACATACCAACCTCGAGCTTCAGGACACCCGTAAACACTTCAAGTATAACGGGGAAATGAAATCCCTAATTAATAGCTTCTACTGCTTGAGGTAGTGTAAGTGTATAAACCGAATGAGATGTCATCGTGGGGTTCAGCGAGGCAAAGACTTTGGAGGCCACAGGAACCTCGGAGAGGCGGGGAGCCTAGATGGCGAACAATTCCTTCCCCCACTAATATCTCAATGGTGTATTCGGTCCAGGCCCGCGACAATGGTCTTCTCCCCGCACTCATCTTGCGCGAAGTTGTTTGTCAAGGAGTGTTTGGTGAAGTCTATGCTTTGTGATTTATCTTTTTAGAACTATTCATGCACCCAAATAGGGTTTGTAGGAATAGAATATACGTACATCTATACGTAAAAATATAGATCTTTATTTTAAGCACTTAGGTACAATACAAGAGTATTTTAGAAGGCCGAAATAGATGTTAAAACTTATGTATCACTTGAAAACAAATTTTGTACAGAATTTGGAACAAATAACATTTTTCATCTTGAAAACCAAAGATAAATCTAATGTATCATACAAATTCAACTTCACCACTGTAAAAGCTATAAATAATAGTATATACCTTATCACTCAGCCACAATGTCAGTTCTTCATTCACAACTCTGAGCTTCAGTATGGCCTCATTTTTCGCTGTTACGACACGACGGGCACTTTGCCCTGACCTGACCTCGGGTTATTTTTTAGCCGCATACTTATCTGTTCATCAATTCTACTCCACAACTGATCTCTACTTTCATGGACGATCCTTCTCAAAATGTACGTCTCCACGTGGAGAGGGTTCAGAGACAATTCAACCGCGAACTGCATATAGCGTGGGAGGAAATGGAACTGGGCCTATGTAAGCTTCGGATAAGGAGACTACAACCCGATGGCAAGCCAAAGCTGAGGCTGTAAAGAACATCACCAAGGAAGCCCAGCATAACCTTAGCATCAGTATAGGGTCTCTTCTCGCTGAGCCTAATACCTTTAACGCAATCACTTTGAGCCTTCGATCTTTCAAGATGGATTTGGTTAATCTGGTTGATGAACCTAGCTCCCCATTTTCAGTCAATTTCACTCTGGAACCATACTGTGTTACTGATTTGCCTTTGAAAAGTGTTACAGTCATCCATTCATACAGGACATCTGCAACGACCTTACACAACTGCTTTCGGTAGGTAGCTGCCTCCTTGGATACCATTGCTCGGATCAACGAAGCTCCATCCTACATATTAAAACACAAGCGTCAATATCCAGGAAATGAGCATTGTATGTGACTATATAATGGGGCTGGCATTGGGTTTCAGACGCATTTACCGTCCATCAATCATTCTCATTATTTTACATAATAGACTGTTTCCATGTAAGACCATTATGTTAATCTAAAACCCCAGTAATACTACACCTCCACACAAATAATAAGGAAAAATAGACCCAAAACCAACGCACTTGCAGTACATCGCTTGAGAATAGGCCGTGAGACAAGATATAACAAGAATGACAAGGTTAAAGTTCAGTTTCATGTGAATTCTTAAGAATTAGACGAATAAAGAAGCTATATGCTTCCTATACGACAGTTGCATATGCCCTCAAGGAAGCTCCGTCAAAGTTAAAACTTAAAAACACTCACCACAGTCATCAAGAGCCTTCTTAGCACAACACCATCTTTAGATGGTAGGAGCTGCAGAATTAAGTGTGCAACATTAAAAACACCATTGGACTTATTTGGTAAATATTCAACGGAAGTTTCGTCATTTGTTGTCATTGCCCCATGCAAACTCTTCCTGCAGACAAAATGTAAAATTTGCTTGTGAATGGGCATACGTGTAATAAACTAATTTCAGGAGATACTAATTTCTAGGACAAAAGAGTGTATTATGCAACACACCTAGGTATGCCTACTCTTAAGAAAAGAGCAAGTCTCTCCCACCGAAGTTCCTTCTTTTTGTTCAAAACCACCTGAATGGACAGAAACATAAAGAAAAAGGGGAAAAAGTCACTATATAACTGATTCCGGGACCTCCCAAGTTTTCTTAGAAGTTACAAAAAAACCATTACCGAATGCAAAATTTTCCTTGATCCGGCTGAATTTTCAGTGAGAAGTTTCCGAACAACATAAGGGTATGCAGCTTCAAATGTCTTAAAGTTTTCATCACCTGCTACAGCCAGACCTGAGAGATGATGACAGAAAACAAATATGAATTGAACATGGTGGTAGTCAATAGAGAGACTGGACATTAAGGAACAATGATGTGTCACAAATATGCAAAAAGAAACTGCACAATTATAGAGACATAATATAAATCAAATATTTGAAACAAGGCATTCCTCCACCATATCTCCCAAATCTGCAACATCATCCAATGTAACCTACTACACTTGTCTTGATTATAAACAAAGGACCCTTTTTTAGTTCTTTTGCACTTCAGTTGGCACAAAAGAAGGAATGGGACCTTCCTAAATGCAGGCGCAAAAAATGTTTTGAATTAAATCGAACCGCCATTACACCAGGAGAAACGTTTTAATCTTTTCCATATGGCCCTGTTATATTTTTATCCCATAAGTTCTAATTGCATAATCCAAAATAGTTATGTCCTATGGATCTTATATGGAGCATGCTAGCACTATATTATTTGGAGGCTCTGGTTGGAAACTCCACTGGTGCGCTGCAAATAAAGTAAATGTTCCTTTATTTTTGTAGTTATCATATGTACTTGCCCAGGCTATGAGTTTGCACAATCATCGCGTTGGTACCAAGTAATCTTTATTTTCTTGTTAAGGTCAATGCTAATTAAGTAATTATTACACTTCTTTCCAGTGGTAAACATATTCAAAGGGCACAGCAGCTTATTTATTGAATTATAAGAGAAACGAAAAAAGTATAGCACATCCGTGCTAGCATGTGTATAAATATTTAAAAAATAAATGAATGAATTTTTGAAAAAAAACAGAAGCAGATGACCACTTTGGGGTGGGATTTGTGGGTTTATGGGGCTAACTTACTAACAACTAACTTTCCCTTAAATGGGCTACTACCTAGAGGCGAAAAGCTTAATACTTAGTAGCGCTAGGTTAGATAGAGCTTGCTTATCAAAAAAAAAAAAAAATAGGAATAACCTACCTTCCAAAGAAGCAAGGGAGCGGAGGACAAGTGTATAGTATGCTGGCATACGGAAATGATACTTGAGGGCTACAGACCAAATTTTACCCAGAACCTCCAGAAAAGTCAAAAAAACAATCAGCCCCTTGTAAGTTAAAGCAACACAGAGAATCATGCACGAAAAAGGGCACACAACCCATGACAGAACAAGCACATATGTTTAACATTCAAAATGTCTATCCAAAGAAGAAGGCTTTGAGTGGGCATCAAATAATCAAGAATATGAATAATGCATAACACATTCATAAAGGGAAGCAGCAATCTGTTACTTTTAGCATTAAGTTACGGTGTTATACTGATGCAACAAATAGAAGAGAAACATCCAACTAATATTGCATTCTCCAAAATGTCTTATCATGCAAAATCTGTCATTGGATATGCATTCAATAACAGAATAACACAACTCTTTATTTGAATTAAGCCAATTAATAATCATATTCTAATTTCTCAACTTCTTAAGAACCCTACTGCATAATACCTAGATGAACATGAAAATTTCAAGGTTGAAATCCTTTGGGTGAACCTCTATCCAAATTGATATAATACTGCATATGATATTCAATCTGGGCTGAGACAAGCAGTAGTTGCGTCTTGTTCATGTACTGAAACATAATGATATAAACTACTAGTTTATCAACATATAACTCTTACCCTACTGAACTTGATATCAGGAATTCCATCTTTCAATTCTACCTCTCCCAATGCATCTTCCAGATCCTGAATCATTTAAACTTCATGGTTAGTAATATGGGCAATCTCAAAACTTGGAAGGATGCGAGGAAAAAGTATGCAGCTAGTCTTGATTAGTCTGAGATATTTAAAAAGTAAGAACAAGTAAAATTTCATAATTTTCTGGCAAATCAAATTAAACAGGCAAAAATGTAGCAGCATATCAGTATTATAGAAGCAGATGCAATACCATGGTAACACGTAGGGTATTAATCCCTGGCCTTACAACGTCCATTTCAGTCAGAGCCTGAACAAGTAATGCCCAGTCCCCATTTACTATGTGGACTATTGATGCAAGCATGGCATACTGGTGCTTCTTTTCCATCCGACAAAGCAAACCAAAGTCCAGAAACCTGGCTAACAACGAGGTAAGGTAAAAAGAGTTATAGGAATGATATATCATCTGGTAGAGAAGGCAATACGTGACAACATTAAACAGCATAAAAAAAGCGCGGTTATATCTAATGGGGGAAACAAGAAGGCCAGACAGTATATACCCTAGTTGTCCCGATGATGTGTACCGCAAGTTTCCAGGATGTGGATCAGCATGCAATAAGCCCGTCTCAAGGAGTTGAACTAATGATGCCTCCACGCCTTTGCTAACCTAGGTTAGTTAAAACAGATTTACATTAGTTTTAGAAACAACTAAAACTGTTCAACAAACTATATTGTCAATACTAACTCACTTAAACGTGATATAAAAGTCATTGCCTCATACAAATTTATTGGGGATCACGGAAATCTTGTTTGACTTGCCCCTTTCTATCTAGATTCTAGAGCCATAATTCCTTTTTCATGACTAACCAAATTTGTTTCCATTACTGAGACAAAAAGCTCCTTTTGCCCCTCAACCAAGTAAACCCTTTGCCAACTAGATCTACAATATGAGAACTTCACTCTTTGCCCTTACTCTCAAACAAGGTCCAATAGCACAATCATTCACACTTGTGAGCTTTGTTAGGAGTCCAGCATCCACTGGAAAGTTTGAGTTAAGTGCTTTTTTGGTAACACTTGTCAAAAGCTAGAAGTGGGTTTGAAGCAACTTCTAAAAGTCAGATTGTTTGGTAATAAAAGTGAAGAAGTGTTTTATGTCATATATATATAATTATTTTTATGAAATGGCTAAAATGTACATAACCGTAAAATATATTCACTTTGAATGAAAATTGTGTTCTTTATACTATTTTTGTTAAAACTATAACAAAAATTGTGTTTAGATTATTGGTTAAATTTACTACCTTAATATAAGGCAATTTAATTACCAAACCTGAGTTTGAATTGAAATAATATTTTACACTACATAAATAATGGACAAAATTGAAATATGGTATCTTTCTCTTTCAACTTCTACTAGCACAAGTAAAAAAAAAAATTGCTTATTGCTACTTATTATGACAAAAGCAATGCAAAAGCAAGTTTTAAGCAACCAATTGTTTCCTTTCAAGGCTGAAATTTTCAATATGTGGCACAAACTGAGTGGATGTGACCGCCGACCGGGCTTTTGCAGGCCCATAAGTGTTACCAAAGAAGGCCTAAGTATATAGGTAAAACCATGATGTATAATCACATACCATATCTAGAAGACGCCTTTTTGCTTCAGATTTTTGCCTCTCTGAGTATATAGAGCCATGACCAACAGAGTTCCCAGTAGATACTGAGATTAAATTAGTTGGACTCTCTCCAACCATCCACTCCATGGTCAAAACTCTCTTGCGACTTAAATGCTGATATACTTTTGGAACACGCATGAAGGCATACGAAGAATGTACCTCCTATGGACAAACAACATCAATCAATAAGAAGATGAGGCATCTCAAGCAGAAGACTGGCAAGACAATATTTTTCACAAAATAATCTCTTTTTTTATTGTAATTGGAAATAACAATAAAAAATCGTAAATGAGGATCCACATGTTATACTCCTACACCTAAACCTAGTGCATATAAATACTTAAAAATGCTTGAATATGCTTTGGTTGATTTATATTTTAAAACATGTTCCATGTCCCAAAAAATCATTTTTTTTTGTTCCAAGGAAGCCTACTCCCACTGTTCCACAATACTAGACCTCAACTTTCCGTGTTTCTATTGCCGTTCCACATGCCAAAGAGTTCTGCAATCCAAGTACGGCTACACACTTTACCAAGCTAAACTGAAATACTTTTATTTCTATGTCAATCCCTCTCTCTTGGAAGGTACACTTGATTAATGTGTGCTGTTGCCAATTGCAACAATTAGGACTCCATAAGGGCAGAAGGTCCAACTAGCATAGTTAGTTTCAGGCCTATGAAAAGAGTTTTGGCAAAATCTTATGAAGCCGGTTACTGATCCCATACATTATAAATCCTTCTAACTACCTTTTACAATAAAAGTGAAATTTAGCTCAAGAGGATAATATGATGCATACCATGAATTCTGAAGCATTTGCAGCCTCTAAAGTGTAGTCCAACTCCCCCACTAAACCTTTCCCAAGTTCATCAACATATAGGCGAAGATCGTTTTTTCTCTTAGCTATCTTTTGCAGTAGCCCCATCTGAAAGAGTTGATAACTATATTTTCACATTGTTTCATCATAAAACATGCAGAAACATAATATGAAAAGAGTTCAGTACAAACCCCAAGGCGAAGAATATAGACATCTCGCACTACCACATGGCGCAAATTAGGACGTTGAACTTTCACAGCAACATGAGTACCATCAAGTGTTCTACCACGATAGACCTAGAATGAGAGCCGTGAACAAAAAATGAAACAGACTCCAAATCAGGTAGTTGGTATAAACATATATCAGCATGTGCATGTAAACCTATGAACCAGAATGCAGTACATGATTAAAACTATGAGAGAACCTGGCCAAATGATGCTGCAGCTACAGGTTCTTCAGAGATGTAGCTGAAATGTGATCCAATAGGAGAACCTAACTCTTCTTCGATAATTTTCATAGCCACAGGCCTGGGAAAAGGAGGGATTTGATCGTGCAGCTCAGATAATACCTGCAAACCATAAACTCAAAACCAAATAGTGTAAAAATAATAAACAATACAGCTGCTCCATTCAGTTGTTTGATAATGATGAGAAGATATGCACAAGTTCTTCATGATCCATTACAAGAAACCTACTTTATATTCCTGAAGAAAAAAAAACATGAACCTAATAGGATTTCTAATATTTAAGTTATGGTCAATGAAACACAAACAAGCAGACTGAAACACATGCAGATGTGAACTGCACCAATAATTCTTTCACTTGCAGTCATGCATAGCTATGGAAAACAGGGAAGTATTTGAGACACCTAGATAAAAGTTATGGAAGAGGTCATAACCAATTCTCAATACATTAGGAATACAATCACTGAGACACCATCTTACCAGTAACATTTGGAGCAACATGAGTTTTTATTTTATAATATTAATATTAAATATCAGCATACGGAATACAACAGGAATTACGATTAAGTTATGTTCATTGTCAGACTAAAACGAACATGTAAAAATGTAGTCATCAATTAGTTGCAGCCTTTTGTTGGCTTATTTTATGGGTAGAAAATACACCCAGAAGAAGAGAAATATATGTCATCTAACCTTGGAAATTTCAGGTCCTATAATATCTGGTCTAGTGGAAAGCGACTGACCAACTGCATCAGCAAGTGCATATAACTAGTGTGTCAGTATTATCGCGTGATTGCAGGAGAATGATAAATAAATGCCCACATAATATTTTAAGACAACATTAGATGCATGAAAAGGTGGGCTCAATACAACATAACAAACTGAAAACAGGAATCATAAAATATGAAAATCAATATTCAACTGGAACACATTTCTGACCTTTAATAAAAGTGGGGCCCAAGTTTAGCATTGTTTCTTTCAACACAATTCCGAAATTGTAACGTGAAGAGCTTTCACCATCATTTGCATCCAAGCTTGATCCTAACGACTTTCCTGTCCCTGAGGTCCGAATTCTAATTGCAGCAGTAGCAAAGGAGGAAAAGACCTTCCATAATGAAACACAAAGAACTATGAGCATATAACCCACATAACAGCTCAAGTTAAAACCCCAGTGCAAGACAAGACGCAAAAGAGCAGACATGAACATATAGTATTGGTTTTCAACTTATGCTAAAGCATGAGTTCTTGAAATTTATATTATATATCATTATCTTCATAGACAATTAGATATATTCATTATAAGTTCATAACTGAATTAAAATTTTCACTACCTCTACAAGTCGAAGGGCCACTACATGAGGTCTGCAACTGAAATAGTCAGTTACTTCTTGTGGATCATAGACTTCAGGAAGTGGCTTAGACCATCTCTTAGTCACATAGTAGAAATAGCCAGCATAAGCCTCCAAGGCTTTTAGGTCAGCCATGAATAGATCCACACTAGAGAGTTCTGCCATAAGACAAGATATTCGGATATTAAACAAAAATGGCAACAGGGGCATTCTACATAATTGTGCTCCGTGTAGCTTGCAATCAGACAGCCCAATGGTTAGAATTTGAGATTTGAAACATGAAGGTATTGTGTGGTGGGGATGTGGGAGGGTTATGGGAAAGATAAGTACTAATTCCAACAGTTATGTGCAACATCCACTTCAACCTACATCTTAGAAGTTCAATGATAAAAGTCATACTCCAACTATACTGCTTCTTAGAGGTTGTTTGTTAAGTCTAGATGTGAAAATTTGTTTGATAAATATTTAAGGAAAAGTAAATATTAAAATAACCTTGTAATTAAAAAAACAGAAAATAATGCCAACATTGGATTTGATCCATTGATCTTCACTACAGGTGGCACACTAATGGCTACCGATTTGACCTGTCTTGAACAAAACCCAAACTCTCATCACTGAAACCCATCTTATCATTCTGGCCAAGATTTTGACCACAATGACAACCCATCACGACCAGATCAGCATTTCCCCAGCATGCAAGCACCGTTCGAACCAGACCTCCATTTGGCCAAGCACGCAATAACCATTCATTACGAGTTTAATGTATACTATTGTTTGATTTTGAAGGGTCGTTCAATACGAATTGTATATATAGATCCTCCATCTCATTGTACTTTTGATTGTTCCAGGTTTGTGATTTAGTTTGAAATATTGTTTATGTCGCCAATTGACAAATGTGATGGCCATTCTGTGTTAAAAATTAGTATCCAAATGCTATGGTGTAAATTGAAATTGGATTAGGGCTATGCATTAATGATGAAAAAATTGAGCATGCAATGTTCACAGAGTGGCAGATATGGAACTTTGATGCAATGACCTGCACATTTTAATGCTTCTTTTGGTTTATGCTCTTAAATTTTTTATAGAGGTCTCAGAAGTATCGAATTCTTTTTAAAATAGTTAAAACTTGGATATTTGAAGAAAATTGTTCTTGATATTTAAATTCACGATTCAAATTGTTAATAGTCATGATTTGACAATTATTTTATCTTGTTCTTGCTATTTTAGTACTTCATCTATGTTCCGAAACCAATTACAATTAGTTTCACGCAAGGCTAATTACGAATTTGTATCCAATGAATCAGCAAAATAAGCATGCTTCTCCTACTCACAAACACAATTCGGACGAAATTCAATTATACATCCAAATATCAATTCGGACGCCAAACCTGGATACCAAGGTTGCGGCCAAGAACAAGGCTGCAAGGGAGGCGCGCCGAGAGGATCCTCGAGGTGGCGCAGCCAGAGAGCGTCGTCGAGGGTTTTAGAGACCTGAGGAACGTGAAGAGCCTCGGTCGCCCACTCCACTCCTCTGCTAATCTTCTTCTTCAGAAACTCCATGTCCTTGCGCACCACATCCCCAAAGTGACCGAAATTGGCCATCACTCGCGCTTGCCTCCGCCTCCTCCTAGTCGCAGCCGTTCTGGAGACTCGCCTGGAGCGGA
>JAYMSZ010000248.1:0-23215 GCA_036897665.1 Pelargonium citronellum
GGCTAAAAGTCCCAGGCCCAAGCCCAAGCCCAAGGACGGGGAGGGTGGTGGTGACGGGGACGATCCTGAGCAGACGAAGCTCAGGGCGGGGCTCAATTCGGCGATCATCAGGGAGAAACCTAATGTCAATTGGAACGATGTGGCTGGTTTGGAGAGTGCCAAGCAGTCGTTGCAGGAGGCCGTGATATTGCCGGTCAAGTTCCCGCAATTCTTTACCGGTGACTTTCTCTTTTTTCCTTCATTCGTTACTTGTGTTCGATGCATATATTGATTGTAGCTCTTAAATTAATTTGATTATTGTTGAGTTTAGTGAACTGTAAGTAGCAAGTGTTACTAACTGGATAGAATTGCATGACATCACTTTCAATTGGGTACCACAGTCAGTTTGATTATTGAAACCATATTCTTATTGAGCTTTGTGTGAGTGCCTGAGTAGAGTTTCTAAATGTACTGTGGTTTTAAGCTTTGAAATATCCCATTGAAGTTACTTGGCTACGGCTACAGTTACTTTCTCTCATGACTTGTTGGAGCTTGCCTATTGTTACGTTGGTCCGTATGCATTAGGTAAAGTGATGGGGCTGGGGGATCCTTGCATGAGGAAAAAATGTATATGTTGAAACTCAGATGAAAGATCCTTTATTTGCTGTTTATCATGTGTAAGCACTATAAGCAAATCCTAGCTACTATAAATAGGGATTATTTCCTATTTAGAATGCGATGGCTATAATTTGGTGTTTATGCTATGTCAAATGCACTCACATGTTCATCCTGGACACTGCTATGGCATTGTCGACCAGCTTTAATGTGTTGAACTTAGTTGCAAAATATCTTTCCAATTAAACATGTGAGCTTTCCCCTAAAGTTGGTAACCTAACTTTTACTTGAGAACGAGGGTGATAATTCAGAAAGTAGTAATGGAGAAAAGAAGAGCCATTCTTAATGTTTGGAACTTTAGTTGCTACTGCATGCTTTGCCTGTTATCAATGGGGAAGGGACTTGTGACTAACTGAGGTAGGTCATAACTTGGCTGACTTAGTTTGTGAAAAGTAATGCTTATACAACTTGCTCTCTTTTAGGCAAGAGAAGGCCATGGAGGGCCTTTTTGTTGTATGGACCACCTGGAACTGGGAAGTCGTACTTAGCAAAAGCTGTTGCCACTGAAGCAGACTCTACATTTTTCAGGTAATATATGTTAAATTCTTCGTTCTTTCTTTCTTATTTGTACTGTAAAGTTTGTCACTTACCTATCCATTTATGCACATTCAAAGAAGCAGCCTGAGCCTGCAAATTATGTATCTTATCCCTGCAAAGTGACATCCATTAGTAACTTTGTTATTTGTTTTTTGGCAGATTCATCTGATTAGTCACTACAGATGGATCTTTTTTATATTCAAACCGGTTATGCTGGTTTAGGAGATATAAGGCTAGACTTGACATGTTAAGCATCAATTACTCCACTCTATTTTTCCATAGGATTGGTTGTTTGTTTTCATTTTTCTCAATGTGTGATGACTCTTTGAGAATCTGAGCATCTGTTGGACTTGTATATTCTTCTCTTGTGTTCTGTTCTTCTAATCCATGATCCTCTTTAGTACTCTTCCCGTTTGTGCTTGTCATAATGATCCAGTTTTACAGTTAAATAGTTAATTAAGATCCCTGTACTGGGCTGTGCTTGATTGTTTTAATTTAGGGGTAATTACAATAAAACCACCCCGTGCTATTGTCCACTAACATATAAATGCCCTGATGAATTTTCCACGACATTTAACTACCGTCTTCCTTACCCTCCAGTTTTCGTTAGTAACAGTGTTGACATTTATTATATAAAGACAATTTTTCCCCTCATCTTATTTCAAAATTTAAAAAAAAAAGCCATTACACTCAATCTTGCCTGAAAACTTTATAGTCAACATAAATATAAACACTTTAAAGCATTAAAAGACCAACCAAAAACACATGAAAACTCAACCACAACAAAATTAAACTTTAACCTGAAAAACTCAACATCCTTCCTTTCTCTCTTCTATTTGATTACCTCTTACTTAAGAGAGATCAAGAAAAAGAGAATGGACTAAATAGAGGTTTGAAGACGAAGAGTAGCAATTCCAAATCAAACCTTATTCTCTCTCTGATTTGGATCGGATCACAAACTCCTCTGTCACATGACGAGAGAGATGATGAAGAGGGTAAAGTAGATATTTAGTTAAAAGGGTGCTTGTCACATGACGAGAGAGAGTTTTTTCCGTTAGTTTTGATTGAAGGAAGTTGGAGAGTAAAGTTTAAGGTAGTTCATTGTCGTGGAAAAATGAATTAGGATATTTATCTGTTTGTGGGCAATACTATGGGGAAGTGTTGTGTAATTACCCCTTTAATTTATTAGCAATCCATTAGTTTAACAATACAATGGTATTGGTGAATCTTGTCATCTGGAATGTGAAATTTTGGTGGCAGACTAACTGCAGTTGTTAGAATAGGGAAGATGGTATTCATTAAATGAAATCCTGAATGTAGATTTGTGAATTTCCTTTTGAAGGATGAAGTATCCTTGCGTCATTTTTTCAAAGTAGTTTGATTGTGAAAATTCGGTGGGAGTGATTGTACACTGGACACTTTAGAGCGTAAAAGTTTCTTTATCTATACTAAGGCAATACTACCGACATCAGTAGTTGAATTATAAACTTTCCATGACAATAATGGTACTTTGAGCACTTGCTCTGGTTTATTTGAATAGTTTTTTTCTATGCTATTTCAGTTTTACTGAAATTTGTTTGTAATAATTGGAAATTATTATATGAGTATTGAGGTTGCAGTGTTGCACATGAAGCCAAAGTCAGGTTTCCACTGGCTTCTGCCACTGCAGGGCAATGCAAGAAAATTATTCCTGATCTGATTCTGCATCTTCATTCTTTTCTGAAGAGAGTATTTCTTCATTATTTAAATACTTTTCCCTCATTGGTTATGATCAAAGAAACATTTCCTTATAAGTACCTCTGTTTATGGAAATAAAGTACCTGAACATCGTGTTCTATTCTGTGGGCACATGCAAGGCTGGTATGTGTGTTCTAGTCGAATTAGCAATTTCATGTACATGCAAATTTCGGTGCTATGTAGTGTTCTCCTATGCTTGCGTCAGTTAGTTTGCATGTGCTTGATGTTGATTTACTTCATTTCTTTTTGGGCAGTATTTCTTCATCGGACTTGGTTTCAAAATGGATGGGTGAAAGTGAAAAACTAGTTTCAAATCTTTTTGAAATGGCTCGTGAAAGTGCTCCGTCCATCATTTTCATTGATGAAATAGATTCCTTATGTGGCCAACGAGGAGAAGGTAATGAGAGTGAAGCTTCCAGACGAATCAAAACAGAACTTCTTGTTCAGATGCAGGTATGTTTTTCTTAGTGCAAAATGGGGAGGGATAGACTTTTGAGTTTTGTTTGCCCATGCATCTAGATATGCTTGTATTTTAACAAAGCTACCATATTATGTTGAGCCACAAATTTTCAGTGTTTTCCAGTAATATGTTCTAGTGGACTTGAATATCAAGATGATGGGAGATCAAAATTACAGTTTGCATAGTTATCCTATACGCTGACCTGTTTATTTTTCATACTGGTGTTTCTTTGTTATCCAGGTCACAACTTGATACCCTTTGCCAGAAACTGCATAAATTTTACAACCTCAATTCTTTTTACCCTGATTGTAACATTCAACTTGTGGACGTTTTATCCATATTTACAATTTTGATATATTACTGGACCTTTTTCTTCTACATTTAGGGTGTAGGAAACAATGATCAGAAAGTTCTCGTTCTTGCAGCAACAAATACACCCTATGCCCTAGATCAGGTAAACGGAAACCTTAGATTCTTTTTTCTTTTGTCATTTCATCTTGGTTCACATGACAATTGTATGGTTGTTTCTAATTCTTGTAATTACAGGCCATCCGGAGGCGATTTGATAAGCGTATTTACATTCCTCTACCGGATTTGAAGGCCCGACAACACATGTTCAAAGTATTTATTCTGTCTATTGATTTTTTCTATGGCTAGAATAAAATGAACTAATTATGACTGCCATCAATTTGTTGATAAGGCGGATTATTTTGTTCATAGGTGCATCTTGGAGATACTCCTCACAATTTGACTGAAAGTGACTTTGAAAGCTTAGCGTGTAAGACAGAGGGATTTTCAGGTTCAGATATTTCTGTTTGTGTAAGTGAGGCTTTCTTGGGATTCATTTTTCCCCAACCCAAAAAATGATGGTTTTATTATGTCTATATATGATGAGATAAAGGCTTAACTGGTTGCCGTCTTCCATTTTGTTTGTATGACAGGTAAAAGATGTCCTTTTTGAACCTGTCCGTAAAACACAAGATGCCATGTACTTTTTTAAGACTCCTGCTGGTATGTGGGTGCCTTGTGGACCCAAGCAACAAGGCGCTGTTCAAATCACCATGCAGGATCTGGCAGCACAGGGGCTTGCCTCGCAGGTATGGATTATGGGTTTATTTTACAGTATTATACACAAATAAAACTTGGATTTGCAGAAGTTAAATACTCCCTCCATCCCAAAATGAGCTTCACGTTCCTATTTATGTAACTATAAAGGATGAGTTAGTTGGAGTTGGGCTTCCCCTTTATACCCTCATGTGCTCTTGTTGTAGCAAATTCAAGGACTTCTAACTTATTTGGAGGATATTGTTGATAATTCATACATAACTAACTAAAAAGGAAAGTAGACGCTCATTCATGGACGGAGGAGTACTTATAAATGCAGAACACATCTAAGAACAAATGTGAAAGTTTTGTTTTCAACCAATGTCTAATCTTATGCTTTCTGGTGCTATGATAATGCCCATACAGATTCTTCCGCCACCTATCTCAAAAACAGATTTCGATAAGGTGCTTGCAAGACAGAGACCGACAGTGAGCAAATCTGACCTCGAAGTGCACGAGAGATTCACAAAAGAGTTTGGAGAAGAAGGTTGATGTGTATTCACAATATCATGTGTCATTGATTCACGCCAGTGAGTGCAATTATATAATTTGTACTTGATTGCTCACTGCTGGATCCCATTGAATCATATCTTCTTCTTTTTTCTAATTTAAGCCGGAGATCAAATTGGGAAGGTGACTTGACTTCCCTTTTCTATGTATTCAGATGGAAATACTGAAGTGTGATACTTGAATTGTTTGTTTCGATTTGTATAAAGAACAGTTTCGAATATGATGCCTATTTGATGTCAAGTTTCCTACTTTGGTGTCCTTAAATAATTGAATTTTGATTGTTTCATTATCCAGCAATCATTGAGGTACATTCCCTCACAAACATAAATGGGAAATAAAGGGGATGACTTGTTCCATTCGATTCGCGACATAGAAATTATTTTAAGATTCCAAGACATGGTCAAAAGCATTTTTCTATGTACAGAAATGGAATGTTAACAAATAGTTTTAGCTAACATTGCTTATAATTCTAATCTGAAAAATTGCCCAACAGCCGGCTGATCAGTACAAGTAGAGAGAACATGTATCATATAAAATTTAAAGTCTCAACTTACTTGAATAGAAACTTGCGTAATCTAATGATAACTAAAGTCAAATCATGCCGGCATGTGATGCCATTTGGTTTGTGCTATAAGAAAAACATGTGCCCTCTTTTGAACATCTTCATTCTGTTTCTGATAGTTCAGAAATCATGGAACTTGTTAAACTCCTCATTGTTCTTCTGTTCTTCACTTGTGTTGCTATGGTACATGGAGATGGAGATGGAGCTGCTGGTAAAAAAGTAAGGCTACAATATACAAAACCATTTTTTCATGGCCTTTGCTATTTCAGTATACTGACAAGAATTGAAGAACTGACCATAGTTGCTACTTGTGCAGCATTACATAGTTTACATGGGAGAACATACACATCCCAGTCAAGAATCAGTGATAAGAGCTAACCATGAGATGCTTGATTCAGTCAGAGGGAGGCATGCCTCTAATCTATAACTATTATTTCAATATCTATTTCCAAATCAAAGGCTCATGACATAAATGTTGGTTTATATTGCAGTTCCATTGCAAAACCAAATGCTCTGCACCATTATAGTAAAACCTTCAGAGGCTTCTCAGCCATGCTTACACCTGAGCAAGCTCAACAACTTGCAGGTATTGTGATTCAGTTGTTTCTATAGATGCATCAAGTTACTAACATCAACATACAAATCTTATTCCTATCTGTTCCATTATACTGCAGAAAATGAGTCAGTAGTTTCTGTGTTCCGGAGCAGAATGAACAAGCTCCACACAACGCGTTCGTGGGAATTTTTGGGAGTAGACTCTATTCCCCAATATAACCATGTTCCAATGAAGTCAAACTCCAGCATCATTGTTGGTGTCATTGACTCTGGTAAAACTTTATAGATGTTGATCATCTTTATGTCATAGGTACAACTAACATTTCTTACAAGATTCATGTCTTGGAAACAAAAATATCAGGAATTTGGCCTGAGTCAGAGAGCTTCAATGACAAAGGAATGGGTCCAGTGCCCAGGAGATTCAAAGGAGAGTGCACTACAGGTCAAAATTTTACCTCAGCCAACTGCAACAGGTAATAAACTAGCATAACCAAGAATCACTATCTTGAGTCTTGAGTGTAATTTGGATTCTTATTACTTTCAGGAAAATCATAGGAGCAAGATTCTATTCACAAGGAATGGAAGCAGAAAATGGGCCTCTTGAGCTCAACAACAGCCCCTTCTTCCGGTCAGCTCGGGATGCTGATGGACATGGAACCCACACTGCCTCAACAATAGCTGGATCAGTGGTACATGATGTCAGCTTATTTGGGATAGCCAAGGGCAATGCAAGAGGAGGTGCACCAAGTGCAAGGCTATCCATTTACAAGGCTTGTTGGTTTGACTTTTGTAGTGATGCTGACATTCTATCTGCATTGGATGATGCCATCCATGATGGCGTTGATGTCCTTTCTCTTTCCCTCGGTCCTTCTCCTCCTCAGCCTATTTACTTCATGGATGCAGTCTCCATCGGGACTTTTCACGCATTCAGGAAAGGTATACTTGTGTCTGCTTCAGTTGGAAACTCTGGTTTGCCTGGTACTGCAGCCAATGTTGCTCCTTGGATCCTTACTGTTGCTGCAAGCACATTGGACAGGAATTTCAAGTCAAACATTTATCTTGGGAACAATAAAACTTTGGAGGTAATCTAAGCTTTACATTCTAGGACTTGCTAAAAACAGAAACTAATGTCATTTCATTTCAGGGTTTCTCATTAAATCCTCTAAAGATGGAAATGTCCTATGGTTTGGTAGCAGGAAGTGCTGCAGCAGCTCTAGGTGTTCCTCCGGCAAACGCAAGGTAAGTATCTATACAAAACATGTTAATTAGTTAAATAGTACTCGTATTCTGACTCTGTCTTTTCTTTTCTCCTCCTCCAGCTTTTGCCAGAATAATACTCTTGATCATGCTAAAACTAAAGGAAAGATTGTGGTTTGCATGATTGAGAAAGTAACTGATAACCGAAGAGAAAAGAGTATTTTTGTGAGAGAAGCAGGTGGGGTTGGGATGATTCTAGTTGATCCAATTGTTAAAGATGTAGGCTTTCAATTTGTAATCCCAGCAACTATGATTGGTCAAAAGGAAACACAAGAGCTACAAGCCTACATGACAACAGAAAAGTGGGTTCCAAATCAACCTTTATAGTACTCTCAATGCTGTTAAGAAATTGAATATTTCTATCTAATCATAATACTCGCATTATGCAGGAATCCAGTTGCAAGAATCTTCCCAACTGTAACGGTCACAAACGTTAAACCTGCACCAGAAATGGCTGTGTTTTCTTCTATGGGACCTAATATTATATCTCCAGACATCATAAAAGTAATTTTAGTACAAAAGTTTCTGAAATACTAATTTACATATGCACGTAACAGCTTCACATTTTGATACTGGTGTGGTAGATAATGATAAGTGTAACACAACCAATTCTTGATCTGATGATGCAGTTTTTTTGTTGTAGCCTGATATTACAGCACCAGGAGTGAACATTTTAGCGGCCTGGTCCCCGGTAGCCAGTGAACAAACAGCTGAACGTGTTACTGATTATAACATAATCTCTGGTACCTCAATGTCCTGTCCACACATTACTGCAGTTGCAGCAACTTTAAAGTCTTACTGGCCCTCTTGGAGTCCAGCAGCCATAATGTCTGCCATAATGACAACTGGTTAGCTCTTATTTCATAACAAAAAACTATAAAACAATGAGTTCATGAGTTGTACTGATATTCTTTCATTTTGTCATTACAGCCTATGTTGTGGACAACAACCATAGCCTGATTGGAAGAGATCCAAATGGCACCCCAACTACACCTTTTGACTATGGATCCGGACACGTTAATCCATCAGCAGCAATGGATCCCGGGCTAGTCTATGATTTTGATTCCCATGACATACTTGATTTCCTCTGCAGCACTGGCGCGAGCCCTGCACAATTGAAGAACCTCACAGGAGAGCTAGTTTCTTGCAAGAACCATCCAGTAGCTGCTCACAATTTTAACTACCCTTCAATTGGTGTCTCCAACATGTTAGGAAATTTATCTGTTTATAGAACAGTGACATATTATGGTAAGGGTCCAACTGTGTATCGCGCGATAGTTAACCCCCTAGTTGGTGTTACTGTGAGAGTTGCACCTACAATGCTCGAGTTTACGAAGACTGGGGAGAAGTTGTCCTTCAGGGTTGATTTCATACCTGAGAGGAGCAGCAATGGAAGTTTTGTTTTTGGGGCTTTGACATTGGAGTAATGGCATCCACAGGGTGAGGAGTCCTATTGGTCTCAATGTAATTTCTGTCTAGAACCCATTTTTTACCCACTTGTGTTTCAGATTTCAAGTCCAGAATGTATTGTTATTACATCATCCAAAACTATGAGAGGTTTCAGTGATGAAGATATATTGGACAATTAACAATTCTTATAGAAGCTGATTAATTAGGAACCTATGTTAGTTAAGTTTAACAAATATATAGGCAATCAACTCTAATTGAAAGTGTGTGATGGAATGGGATGACATAATTCTGATATAACTGTGTTTGAATAGTAAAAAGTCATTGCAAGAACAACAACAAAAACTGCACCTAATTTTGAAGTCATGAAATCTGGCAATTTGGGTTTTTATTGAAGGGGTAGTTGGAAATTTGAAAGCATCAACTTCAGTGACCAAAACTTTAGTTCATTAATGAAATAATGTACCTCTCAAGAAAAGTACATGCTTGATTTTTTTGATGATATCTAAGTTGGAACTATTTGGGCTATAAGAAGTGTCTGGTCCCCTTTTTCAGATCATATTCAATTGCATCAAACTTGCTGATTTGGGCATTTCAATAAACAAAACATGAGATTTGTCAGAGTTCTTGCTCTTTTGTTCTTTGGGGTTGCTTTGACACATGGGGATGAAACCACTTCTGATATAAAGGTAAAGTCAGCATAGAAATTAGTGTGAAAACTTAAGATTAACAAAGTAATTAGCTTTTTTAACAATATCAGTTGGTGACAAATGTGTTAATTTTTAATGAGCAGCATTACATTGTTTACATGGGAGAGCACTTTCATCCCAATTCACAATCTGTGATTAAAGCTAACCATGAGATGCTTGCTTCAGTTACTTCAAGGCATGACTCTACAACTGCTATTTGAACACATTTCTGAAACGAATGGTTCATGCAAATTCTTATCATTATTTTCTGTTCTAGCAGAGAACAAGCAGTATTGCACCATTATACCAAGAGTTTCAGAGGCTTCTCTGCCATGCTTACACCAGAGCAAGCTCAACAACTTGCAGGTTTTGTGATTTTATCAACCATCATCTACAAAAAGTAATAAAGCTCCATTGTTTCACTCATCACATCACATTTCTATCAATTCAAAAGTTTTTCCATCTGTCTACTAAAATGCAGAAAAGGATTCAGTAATTTCAGTGTTTGAGAGCAGAATTAATGAGCTCCAAACAACATATTCATGGGAATTTCTAGGACTAAACTCTATTTCCCATTATAATCATCTGCCAGTGGACTCAAAATCCAGTGTCATTGTTGGTGTCATCGACTCCGGTAAAACTATACGTTTTTGTGTCTCAGCCAGATTATATATTTGTCACTACAAAATAGTAAAAAGGTTTTTTTGTTTAAAACTTGAACTTCAGGAGTTTGGCCTGAGTCAGAGAGCTTCAATGAGAAGGAAATGGGTCCAGTGCCCAAGAGATTCAAGGGAGAGTGCATAACTGGTGAAAATTTTACCTTGGCTAATTGCAACAGGTAGGCAACATTCTTTGAGAACTCAGTTCATTAATATCAAAACTGAGTCAATCTTGAGTGTAACTTGAGCTGGGAATATCAGGAAAATCATAGGTGCAAGATTCTATTCAAAAGGCATTGAAGCACAACTTGGTCCTCTTGAATCTTTAAACAGTCCTTACTTCAGGTCAGCTAGAGATACTGATGGGCATGGAACCCACACTGCCTCAACAATAGCTGGATCAGTGGTACATGATGTGAGCTTGTCTGGGATTGCCAGAGGCACTGCAAGAGGAGGTGCACCAAGTGCTAGACTTGCCATTTACAAGGCTTGTTGGGTGGTCCTATGTAGTGATGCTGACCTTCTCTCTGCACTGGATGATGCAATTGACGATGGCGTTGACATCATTTCGCTTTCCCTTGGCCCAGCTCCTCCCCAGCCAGCCTACTTCCAAGATGCAATCTCTATTGGGTCTTTCCATGCATTCAAGAAAGGAATTCTTGTCAGTGCCGCAGCTGGGAACTCTGCTTTCCCAGGCACTGCCACCAATGTAGCTCCTTGGATCCTCACTGTTGCTGCAAGCACTGTGGACAGGGACTTTAGCTCTAACATACATCTTGGAAACTCAAATATTTTAGAGGTAACCCTTTGCAATTACACTCTTGGACATTCTTTATGTTCAAGAAGTTACATAGAAAAAAGGTTATCAGTATCTTAAAGAATGTGTTTTGGTCAGGGTGTCTCATTGAACCCTCTTGAGATGGAAATGGCCTATGACTTAGTATCTGGGAGTGCTGCTCCAGCCCCAGGAGTTACACCCCAAAACGCGAGGTAATTAACTATATCAGAAGTGTAATTTTCTTCAGAAAAATTGCATAAAACTTAATCTTAAAATCCAAGAACTATACTACTACTTTCCACGATAGCCATGGTGAGGTTGGTTTTTGGTATTGGAATGTTGTTCTCCATAGTGCACTCGCAGAATCAAGACTTGTTAGAGCTTTAGTATCTTACTTTTTCTCTTTCTCTCCTAGCTTTTGCAAGAAAAATACTTTGGATCCTGCTATAACTAAAGGGATGATTGTGGTATGCACAGCTGAGACACTTGCTGATGACAGACCAGAAAAGAGTGCATTTGTAAGACAAGCAGGTGGTGTTGGCATGATCCTCATTGATCCATCAGCAAAAGATGTAGGCTTTCACTTTGAAATCCCGAGCACTATAATTGGCCATGAAGAATCAGAAGAGCTTCATAGATATATGAATACAGAAAAGTAAGTTATATATATCTTCATTCAATATGTGAAGCACTAGCAATGTACAACTCATCTGTTATTGTAGGAATCCAGTTGCCAGAATCTCTCGAACTGTCACAATTATGAGTAACAAACGTGCACCAGAAATGGCCGTCTTTTCTTCAAAGGGACCTAACATTATAACTCCTGACATCATAAAAGTATGTTCATTATATTTTCAAAAGTTCTTCAATTTTTATCCGAAGCCTTCATATGCTAATAAGAATTGTAGCATGTTGCAGCCAGATATCACAGCACCAGGAGTGAATATTTTAGCAGCATGGCCTCCCGAAGGAGATACCAATTATAACATACTCTCCGGCACTTCCATGTCGTGCCCTCACGTTTCTGCAGTCGCGGCAATCTTGAAGTCGTGCCATCCCAATTGGAGTCCAGCAGCCATAATGTCTGCAATGATGACAACAGGTTAGTTTTAGCTCTTTTTACACTAACAATTCAATGAGCTCAGTGTGTTGAGCAAAGCTACTCCCTTTTCTTGTTTCCTCACATTCTATCATTTCATTTTCTTGTGACAGCTACAATTCTAGACAATACACAACACCTGATTAGAAGAGATCCAAATGGCACCAATACAACACCTTTTGACTATGGATCAGGACACATTAACCCAACTGCAGCATTAGATCCTGGACTAATATATGAATTTGACTCCAACAACATCATTGATTTTCTGTGCAGTAGTGGTGCCATTTTCAGCCATGGACAAATGAGAAACCTCACAGGAGAGCTAGTGTACTGCAAAAGAGCCTCTGTAGCTGCTTACAATTTAAACTACCCCTCCATTGGTGTCTCCAATCTGATTGAAAGATTATCAATTCGTCGAACCGTTACATATTATGGTGAAGGTCCAGCTGCTTATGCTGCACATGTTTATCCCCCAGATGGTGTTCATGTCAGAGTTAGACCTGCAAAACTCAAGTTTTCAAGAACTGGGGATAAAAAGTCCTTCAGGGTTATTTTAAGGCCTTTGAGGAACAGCAATGGAAGGTTTGTTTTTGGGGCTTTGACATGGAGCAATGGGATCCACAGGGTGAGGAGTGCTATAGGAGTCAATGTAATTTCCACATAATGTGTATCAGATTTCAAGTTCACCATTGTTGGATTGTTGAACATTATTATTGTGATCTTGCCTTCATTTTCGCTATCAGAGTACACTAATATCACTGATATTGCAATCAAATCAAAAGGATTTTTTTGAAGGATATAAATGGTAAACTTAAAAAAGAAACTGACTTTAGTAGAAATTAGCTTTCCTTTTGTGAAACCGAAGACCAACCTGTACACCTACAAAAAGAGACTTGACCGTTGATGGTAATTATATCATTTTCTTCATCTTCTACCTCAGACCAGTGACCTAGGGTTTTACTATTTTACCACATTGACACCCAAAAAAAATGTCACTTTCTTCTTTTCCTCTTCACAGTTAGCCAACCCTTGTTTTTTTATTTGTCAAACGCCTATTTCTTGCTCCTCAATCTAGGGTTTTTCTCTTTTCCCAAACCCTAAATTTTGTATGCATTTTGGGGTTTACAGAAGACAGCTCTTTGTTCTCCTCGGTACTGGGTTTTGGGTTTTCCTGCGTTCGAAATTGTACAATTCTTTTCTCGGTTTCGTTTTAATTGATCAGTTTGTTTTTTGGGTTCTTATAAGGTTTTTGTAGAAGAATTTGTATCATAAGCTGTGTTGGTGCTGAGATACAAGAAAAAAAGAGAGATGCTTCCAGAGAAACCCAGTTGGGTTAGGCATGAAGGAATGCAGATATTTTCCATTGATGTTCAACCTGGTGGCCAACGGTTTGCTACTGGTGGTGGTGACCACAAGGTATATTGTTTCTCTTTCTTCCTTTTGCCTTAATTCATGTCTATAGGCACATGAGAGATATAATTTCATTGTTAATTCTTGTTTTCATGAGGAACTGTGGAAATAAATTTATGTCACTCAGCTGCAGTTAAGTGGAAGAAATTTATGTTTGGAATTTGAATTTTCTCTTGAAGTAGCTGTTATGTTCTTTGTTCAGCAAAGTTAAGCAATGTGGTTTCAGTTATCTGCACTATTGGCTGATTAGTTATTTTTTTTATATATATGTATAAGCATTATTGTTCTCCATAGTAGTTCTCTTTTGTCGGTTTACAGCTCAATGGAACTTCATGTTAACCTGTTTGCTTTTATGGCTATTTCCTTTTTTTTTTCTTTCCAAATTTAAGCACTTGCTTGGAATCCGACATATCCTTGATTTTCTTTCCCGTCCGTATGTGCCTTATCTTATTGGGATCACTTGACCTCAGTCGCATTTTAACTAATGCTGTTGTGGGTTTCTAGAATGAAGAATCCCCCCACCCCCAGAGTCTGTGTATTGTGTTAATCTGTGACAGGGAAAATGCTAGAAACGTTATATCTAATAATGTGTTACAGTATTATATGTACTATAGTTGTACTAATAAATGAGAAAATTAGGCTCCACGCAATCCGGCACTTATTAGTTTAAATTTACTGTTGCTTCACCTTCTTCCATGGCGAATGGTGTCTCCGTTCTTTTCTTCGTAGGAAGGAAGAAAGTGTGTCGCAATCAACTTATACTTATATATTTTATTGTATCGGTTTGTGAGGTTATGACACTTCTCTTTCTACTTCATCGGGTAGGTTCGGATTTGGAACATGAAATGTGTTGGTAGAGACCAAAAGGATGATGAGCCAGTGCAGAGTCTTCTGGCGACCCTCCGCGATCACTTTGGATCAGTTAACTGTGTTAGGTGGGCTAAGCATGGTAGGTATGTGGCATCAGGATCTGATGATCAGGTGATTTTAGTTCATGAGAAAAAACCTGGTTCAGGAACTGCTGAATTTGGCAGCGGAGAGCCCCCAGATGTTGAAAACTGGAAAGTTGCAATGACTTTGAGGGGGCACACTGCAGATGTGGTAATGAATTTGATTCTACTATTTTGTTATTTGAGAACTAGAGAACATTGCAATTGCCCACCATTTGTATGATCAATTTTCCCCCTTTCAACAAGTTGTATTGATGCTCTAGAGATCTGACATAAAATACATGACTGCTGGTTATTATGTATTCCATTTCACCATTACATCCGTTTCATATCTCTTGGTTCCACCCTGTTTTCTACTCTGTAGAAAACAAATATGATTTCATATTTTCAGTTTCATACAATATCTAAACATGCCTTCTATGAAAAATAAATTATGACAGTTTTACTGAGTCCTGTCTAACTGGGAGTTCCTTTTCTATGCGTAAAGTAGGTGGATCTTAATTGGTCTCCAGATGATTCGATATTGGCTAGTGGGAGTTTGGACAACACCATTCACATTTGGAATATGAGCAATGGCATTTGTACTGCTGTTCTTAGGGGCCATTCTAGCCTGGTCAAAGGAGTTACTTGGGATCCCATTGGGTCCTTCATAGCCAGTCAATCCGATGATAAGACAGTCATTATTTGGCGAACAAGTGACTGGAGTCTTGCTCACAGGACAGATGGACACTGGATGAAATCTGTATGTATAGTTATTAAATGATAATTATTCTCTTGTTTAAAACTGTTTGACTTACTTATTTGAGTAACTGAATATGTCCCTTTCAGCTCGGTTCTACATTTTTTAGGCGGCTTGGATGGTCTCCATGTGGCCATTTCATAACTACCACTCATGGTTTCCAAAAGCCCAGGCATTCTGCGCCAGTTCTAGAAAGAGGAGAATGGTCTGCAACATTTGACTTCTTGGGACACAATGCTCCGATCATTGTTGTGAAGTTTAATCATTCAATGTTTAGAAGGAATGTCACCAACACTCGGGAAGTGAAAGCTGCATCAATTGGGTGGACGAATGGTGCATCCAAGCCTGGAGGGAAAGAATCGCAGCCATACAATGTTATTGCTATTGGGAGTCAGGATCGCACTATAACCGTATGGACGACAGCAAGTCCTCGTCCTCTTTTTGTGGCCAAGCATTTTTTTTCTCAAAGTGTTGTTGACTTGTCATGGTAAGTTTAATCTGATGCGTTTTTTTTTTTTCAAATAAGATTTCTCTTAATGGTATCTTATAAATTTATTTCATGATAAGTTTGATCTGATGCGTTTTCAATTTTGTTTCAAATAAGATTTCTCTTTATGGTATCTTATAAATTCATTTCAAGGTTGTTTCACTCATTCTTTCTTTGTTTTCTTCTTTGTTCATTCATTCCTCCTGAAAATAGGAGTCCTGATGGATATTCACTTTTTGCTTGTTCCTTGGATGGTACTGTGGCTACCTTCCATTTTGAGGAGAAAGAACTTGGGTACAAGCTAAGTGATGTTGAATTGGATGAGTTAAAGAAAAGTCGCTATGGTGATGTCAAAGGTAGACAGGCAAACCTAGTCGAAAGTCCAGCACAGTTGCTACTTGAAGCAGCTTCTGCTAAGCAAACTCCGAGCAAAAAGTTGGTTTCAGGTGTGCAGCAAAATCAGGCATCTATAAAATCATCTGTTGATTTACCTGTTGTGGCAAAGACTTCTGGGCCTCAAGTTGATGGTGGGAACAGGAAGAAGAGTAGACTATCGGCAGGTGATGGTTTAGCAAAGATGACAACTTCTCAAATTTCTATCCCTGTGAAGCAAAGAGAATATAGGCGTCCTGATGGCAGAAAGAGAATTATCCCAGAAGCTATTGGAGTACCCACCCGTGTGGAAAACATTTCTGGTTGTGCTCAGAGTCAGACTCTTGACTTTCCTCTTATGTCATCTGATCAAAGAAAGGACAATAATGGCGCGCTTCCTGTTGATGGTGGTATTAGAGAAGATTCTGTCCGGGGAAAAGTGGGGAAGATCACTGATATGAAGGAGCGCTCTGGGGCCACTGCTAGAGCCACCATTGCTGAAAGCCTGGTAATTGAGAAGGCTCCAGTCTCTGCCGATAAAGATGGAAGCATCAATGTAGAACAGTCAGGGAGCGTGAAAGCTTCTAGTTCTTTGACTGCTTGTGGTAGTGCTCTATCAATCAGGGTTTTTGATAAGAAAGGAGAAGGCACTCTACCTGTTTGCTTGGAAGCTCGTCCAAGGGAACGTGCTTTAAATGACATTGTTGGGATGGGTAATACGTTTCTGATGAAAGAAACAGAAATTTCTTGCAGAAGAGGGGATACATCTTTATGGTCCGATAGGATCTCAGGGAAAGTAACTGTTCTGGCTGGGAATGCTAACTTTTGGGCTGTTGGGTGTGAAGATGGGTCCCTACAGGTAATTTTAATGTTCATATCCTTTCCCTGTCAAATATTTCGTCTACTCTAATACTAGAACCTATATAAATTGAACAATTGTATCTAATCTTGGCATCATGTATGAGCACTGCATTAAATTAAGCATAATTGTTAATCGGCATTCATACTGATTTCTCCGATCTGGTATACATAATATTGCATTCTTTAACATGGCTAAGCTGCTTCCTTTTCTCCTTTGCAATATCTGTGCTTGGAATAATGTATTCTATTTCACCCCCCTGATTTCAACACTTACATACTGGAGAAGACAGTTTTTCAGAGCCAGTCAAGCACTTGATGCCTAAATCC
Source organism: Pelargonium citronellum (assembly GCA_036897665.1). Lineage (NCBI taxonomy): Eukaryota > Viridiplantae > Streptophyta > Magnoliopsida > Geraniales > Geraniaceae > Pelargonium > Pelargonium citronellum. The sequence continues at coordinate 17,158 of JAYMSZ010000248.1, forward strand.
ATGAAGCATGCAAGAAACTGTAGACACTTAGGTAGCATTTGAATTAAAAAAATTGGAGTGCGAATATAAATAAAAAATGGGATTCCCATTCCAAAGTTATTTCAAAACCAAAAAGTCTTAATACAAACATAAAGAATGTCATTCCCATTTTCATTATTGAATCTTGATTACCATTCCTCAGCAAAAGTTCTAGTCCAAATGCTACCTTAGTTGAAAGTTGAAACCAACTTGTTGGCTAGGCTGTAGTATGCCACAAAAAGGATCAGTTGTTTGTCATGAATATTTGAAAGGATCCTTAACAACAAATATATTTCTAAATATATATGCCCTTGCAGTAGAGAACATAAACTTTGAACACATCTGATACTAAACGGCTCGATGTAGTTGTAGCATTGAATATTATTATTGAATCAGTTAAAGATAATGACAAACCAAACTTCACGACATATTATCGAATAAGCAAACCCCTTTCTTCTCTGGAATGATAAATTATCCTGCTTCAGCTGAGGAAAAGAGCTTCGCATGAATGATAACTTTTTGCCAGGTTCTACGAGATTTATACCATCACTGGAATTTAATTTCAACTTGAGATTGTTGAGGCTTTACTATATGAAATTGTATGGACATATAAACACAAATGTTAAGCGCTCTTCATTACTTTACAAAGATGTGCCATAACCATTTTTTCTCTATCCTTGAGAAGGTTTATACAAAGTGTGGGAGACGTGCTATGCCAACCATGATGATGGGATCTGCAGCAATATTTATAGATTGTGACGAGTGTTGGAAGTTGTTGCTGGTCACAAGGAAGGGATTCTTTTATGTATGGGATCTATTCAATCGTATTTGTGTACTTCACGAGTCTTTGGCATCGCTAATTAGTTCAGATCTGAACTCCCCCGCTAAAGATGCAGGTGAATCATATCATTTGAATTTATAGTTACATGAGAGGATCTGTTGTTTCTTGCAGTTAGCTCTCATGATGTTTGGTTCAGATCTGTATGTTATTTTCATGGATGGTTCTTTTTTCTTTTCTTTTTTTCCATCATTTTTTACAGGCACAGTTAAAGTTATATCTGCAAAGCTGTCAAAATCCGGTTCTCCTCTCGTTGTTTTGGCCACTCGCCATGCCTTCCTCTTTGACACGAGTCTGATGTGTTGGCTGAGGGTTGCTGATGACTGCTTTCCTGCATCGAATTTTGCAAGTTCCTGGAATTTGGGCTCATTTCAGAATGGTGAACTGGCAGCATTGCAAGTGGATGTTAGGAAATATTTGGCCAGAAAGCCTGGATGGAGCAGGTTTGTACTCATTTAAACCAGATTTTATATTTCCCATTTTTGAAATCTGAATAACTAGTTTACCATTCCTGTAACTCAGAAGGTTTTTGTCAATTAGTATTTTACTCGTGTGACGTGCCATCCTGTGAACAACTCCTTGGAATACATAATTGCAATTGCAGATGTGCTTGTTTATGTTCGAATTTTTGAACTATTGCGTGATGGAAAAAGTTTAGAAAGAATGAAAACACACACATACATGCATGTTGGGGAGATCCACTTGAGATATTTCTTAATTTTACTTTGACAGTTTCTTGATTTATCCCCAATTTGAAATAACACCTTTAAGTGAATGTTTCTTTTAAAGAATTTTAAAGGTCATTATTATTTAGTAACGTCTTCTTATCACTGATGTGTGATCACGTGGCATTTACTGGTTACAGAGTGACTGATGATGGAGTTCAGACACGTGCACATTTGGAAGCTCAGTTAGCATCCTCATTAGCTTTAAAGTCTCCTAATGAATATTGCCAGTGCCTCCTCTCCTACGTACGGTTTTTAGCAAGGTACGTGTTTTTTTCCAATAAAATAAATTCAGATGTATGCCCAGGCAATCGATTGTTTGCTGGATGGGATTTCACGATATCCTCTACTTGGTAATTTATTTGGATTTTCTATAGAGTTACTAGCGCTGTATATATTTCGGTATCTTCTGGTGCTGCATACATGAATTTGTCTTTTGCAAAAGACAACTTGTGAGAACCGGTTTCATTTCTGAGTTGTGCTTGTCACACAATCAATTGACGTATGCTTCCAATGCCCCTACCATACTTTGCCAGAGAGCTTGAAAGTGAAAGTCAAATAGTATTTTGGGCAAATAGTATTTTGGGCAATAAACTGTATCAAATTGCCAAGTGCTTCAATTATTATAAAATTACAAATGTTCTCTTTTCAGAAACATTGTGATGCAAACCACATGTCCATAGCATTATCTTATTTAGTATCATGAACAAAGTATTTTTATATATCACTTAATTTGTACTGCCATAATGAACTGCAGAGAAGCAGACGAGTCCCGTTTACGAGAAGTGTGTGAGAGTTTTCTTGGACCTCCAACAGGGATGGGGGACACCACGTTTCCAGATTCAAATAACCTTGCGTGGGATCCTTGTATACTTGTATGTCATTCCATGCAAAATAAAATACTCTACTACTTAATGACCCCATGCTTTATTTATGTGATGATGTGTTCCCATACTGCCTATGCAGGGATTGAGAAAACACAAACTCCTCAGAGAAGATATTCTTCCGGCCATGGCATCAAATAGGAAAGTCCAGCGCTTGCTGAACGAGTTCATAGATCTCCTATCCGAATATGAAGATGCAGACACTAATTTAGATCCCAAAAATCCTACACCACCATCTGCTCCAGCCACTGACCAAATGGACATTGAACCACCAGGAACAGATTTAATGGACTCTGACCCACCTGCAATGGATAATAAAGATTCAACTGTCCCAGCTAAAGTTCAAACAGATCAAGTGAGTACTGATCCAATGGTTACCGATAGAACTGATATATGACACACATTGTGTTAGAGTTGATGACCTTAAGTTTGTAGTTGTAAAAGGGTTACCTAAACTCATGTAGATGTTGCACCTGGGAGTTAGCTCTTATGGGTTGGTCCAAGTTTTGATTTTTTTACTAACCCAATTACAGATTTCGACTCAGATTGTCTTTGGTGACTGAACAGAAAATGACACTAGTGTTGAAAATCCTAGGATAAGTTTTGTAGTTTGATTGGAGGGTGATGATTAGTGCAAGTTGCGCGGTGGTTAGCCGCCGGCACCTTTGAAACGACGGTCTGTATACGTGAATGCGTATGGGTATGAATCGTTTCCTGTTGCAGCTACCAGTAGTTAAGGAAATTTATTAAGACACTGACATGGACAGTGCCGTTGGTGGAGTGAGAGTGATGGAAGTAAAGTATATGGATTTTAGTGCAATTTGCAACATGAATCTATGCGCATTGGTTTAGTGAAATGGAGAATGTGTAATTTTATTGAAGGCCTGTAGCAGTAGGTGGGGGATTGAATGCTAGCACTAGCCGTCTGTGTAGCGGATACTTCAACTTGGATCTATTGCTATCTTTGTGCTTTAATGAAAAGATTAGTATTGACCCATATATTCATACAAGTAAGTCATTTGTGGTGGACGACACCATTATTCAGTATCCTTGTTTTCAGTTTTGGCTGCCTAGCTGCAATACTTTTACTATTACCACATTCAACACCGACTAGCCGTAATTAATAGGTATTTAACAAACTTTAAGTATAATTTAAACGACGACTTGAGTAGGTTGTTTGATAAAAACTATAATAGAGCAGGAACCATCGATGGCAGCTTTTTTCTTTAGTAAAATGTGAATTGGATCGACTTGATTTGTTGATAAAGTTTGCCCATTTTGATCTATATGCTAGCTTTTGCTTTTGCAGATGAGGTTAACTTAGTTCGTCGGACGGTGAAGTCAAATGAATTTGGTTTGTTGTAGTAGTTTAAATTACTCGATTAATGCCAAGGTCGGTCTATGCCCAATCAATTAACTACCGATATTTAAAATACTTCATGTTCATTTTGGCCATTTCAACAATTGATGTATCCTTAGATTGGTTTTTATCCAAACATATTATTACATGAAACTCAATTTTTTGTAAAAGCTAGTGCGTCTTTAAAGAATGTGCCACATAAGCAATACTTAAATGAAAAATACACTAGGTTGTTCGGTCAAATGCATAAAATAGCTATTAAATAGACAAACTCTAATCAATCATTTTTTAGTTCATGGATTTGAATTGAGCTCACAACACTTGAAGGACCCACGGAGTGTATTAAGCTAAATTGAGCGCCAATCTTTTTTTAGTATTAAACTGGAAAGAATGAAACTTCTAAATGTGCCTAAATGACAAATTTTCAAATCTAAAATTGTTTACCAAGAATAACGGTTACGTAGTGACTTAGGTAGCATTCGTTTAATTTCTTATTTAACTTAATTAATCTAGTTAGAACTTACTGATAGCGTTCGTTTAAGAAATTTTAATTGAATTTCTAGGAATTTGGGACATGTTGGGTATTAAAAATTTGTAATTATTGCGTTCGTTTAACTTTTTTAGAAGGGCAAGTTTGTAATTAAAAAAATATTCTCTTTCCTAAGATTAGTTAAATAAATCCAAATTCTTAGGAATTGAAAGTTGAGGTGTTATTTCAATTCCTGAGAATTTGGATTTATTTAACTAATCTTAGGAAAGAAAAAAAAATTTAATTACAAACTTTACCTTCTAAAAAAGTTAAACGAGCGCAATAATTACAAATTTTTAATACCCAATATATCCCAAATTCCTAAAATTTCAATTAAAATTTCTTAAATGAACGCTACCTTAAATGTGCAATCAAGTTTTTCTACGTTTAATTTAAAGTGTGCTTACTTTTAGTGTTCTTGTTCTTACCGGCAAAACCTTAAACCACACGGCACTATTCTCTGTCCAGAAGACACTGACTGACAAATTAAAGAGTATGTTTCCAAACCTAGAAAACTGAAAACAAGAACTCAACTAAAATTGCAGTAAAGAATAAGACTTTCGCTTTTGGGACGTGAGGAGATGACAATGTTACAAACAAAATTAGCGTTTTTGGACTCGCACAATTTGTTATTATGCCGTGATTGCGTTGAAGAATCCTACAAGTTTAGTAATCGTGTTGTATTCGTGTTGGACATGCAAAACACGCGTATACGATTAATTAATCGTGTTGTGACACGCACGACACACCTAACATGCTCACTTATATGTACGATTATAAATTAATTTAAATAATGTGTCAAACTGTTAGGTCGCAACATGTCTAACATGTTAGATAATGTCGTGTCAAACATATAACTTCTATTGTGCAGAATGTGTTGGGTCGTGTTTGTGCAACATGACTCATTAGTTACCGTATTAAACATGTCATGTTCGTGTTGGATTATAAACAACTTCTAACACAACACGAACACGACATACATGCACAGATTGTCCTCTCTACAATGAGTGTTTGTTGGTTTTGGGGCTCCCACTTTTGGTTTTGGAGCAAAGAAAGAAACAAAGCTGATCACCTAATAAATGTATAAAACTAATTACTTAGCTACGAGTGAACTAATCCAATTTTTATATGAAACCCTAAATGAGAGGACATTCAATTTTGGATCCAAACAACTAACACCGATTACTTTTCGTGCTTAATTATTGTCCTAACTTCCAACTGCATGATTAATATTGGCTGTGCTTCTCAACTATAATGTGAATGGCTGGTCCAATAATATTCCATATTTGCTATTCATTACTCTCAACTTTGAAAATAAATCACCATTAAGCAATAATTGCACTTCTATATTTTCTAGAACTATCCCCTTCTCTTGTTATAGTATTCCGTCATTTATTTTTTAAGCCGTAAGTTTGGGATAGTTTCAAAAAACTTTTTTTGGAGTATATTATTAATGTACACGTAATATCATGAGGTTGTAGTAATTAGGTTATAAGAATATATATCTTACCAAATTTTTTTTTGAAGGGATATCTTCCCAAATTTCTAGATGAGATCGAGAAGCCAAAAACCCAAAATCATATATAATTAGTTATTATTTATTCAAACTCAATTTTTGTAAATAATTAAAAAGTGGGCTTTCTCTCTACGACAGGGAGGTGTCTTCTAGGGCAAGTTAGGGTTTAGGTTCTTAGTAACTTTGGC